>PVIC010012496.1:0-39569 GCA_004025085.1 Thryonomys swinderianus
AAAAAAAAAAAAAAAAAAAAAAAAAATAGAGATTTCCATTGATCAATAAGTTAAGACCTTGCCATATTTAACACAACAAAATTATTTGATTCATTTTTCTTTAAATCTGAAAGTACAAAATATCCTACTAATTACTCTTTGGGTCATACCATATACTTTAAAATGCCTAATCACTTTTCCTCTGTCTGTGTGCATTTCTGTTTGATAATTGAACCCTGTCAAAGTTATATTTCATTTTTAAAAATATACAATGTAATCAGCTATATCATGAATTACTATTGAAGACCAGTTTCCTACAAAACATCAACTGGATGTCTTTTTAGAGATGTGATAACACAACAGCTTTTTCTTGTTCTATGGTGAAACATGTTCTTAAATAAGCTAGTGTGACCCTTAATTTTGATGTATCAATTTCACTGAATTAAGAAGTACCTCTAGGTTTGCAACAGATAGATGAATGGATAAAGAAAATGTGGTATTTGCACATGACAGAGTACTATTCTGCCATATTGAAAGATAAACTTGAGTCACTCATAGGAAAATGGATACACCTTGAAACCATGTTAAGTGAAATGTATCAGACACACAGGCTAAAATATTGATGGTTTCCTTTATATGAGACATGCAAATTATAAATGAAGAACAAAATAAGAGATAAACAGTAGGAAGGGGAGATCTTTCTCAAATGAGAAGGAAATCAAGAGATGAGGTGTCAGAAAAGGGATGAAAAGACAAATTTAGATGTATTATGTATATGTATCAACACAAGAAATGTAAACAGTAGGTACTGCAACCATGTATGCAAAGAAAAAAATACGCCTAGTGGGTTAATAAATCATACTCCTGAGTACGTGTATGTGAGGGGGTCATGGAGTTAAGATCTTGAGTGCTATATGTATTGACAAGGTAAATTTGCCAACAGAGGTGAACCTTTAATCAGACTCAGGGGCTCGATCCATGATTAAAGCCATTACAAACCACTCCAAAAGTTGAAATAGAAAGTTTAATAAAAAGACACTAAGGTCAGACAGTGAAGTGAGGTAGAAAATGAGTAATAGGTATTATGAAATAGGAAGACAATGTTCGAAATGAAAGGGGAAATTGGAGGGTAGGGGAAAGCAAAGAAGGGAAAAATTCAATGATAGAAACAAAACAAAACAAAAGGCTTATGCATATAGGGGTTGCAGGTTGTATGGAGGGCAGGGGAATCAGAATCAAGATACATATGTACAGTACAAATTCTCAATGAGGGGTATGATCATAATATATTCCTAAAATGTACCAATAAACTCAGTAAAGGGGAAAAAAACCCCAGTACTTTACCAGACTATGAAGCAACACTTGCAGCAAGGAGGTCTTGGTCTGGGACCTAATTTTAGCAGCTGTACATCACCAGGTGTTGAAACACCATTTGCAGTCACAAAGTCTCGGTCTTGGTATCTCCTCCCTGTCTCTTCTTCTTCTCCTCTTCCACCTCTCTAGTTGCATTGTTCTTATACCACATGAGACAAAGGTGGCCCTTTTTCAAAAGCCCTATGTGACTTTATGCCTATTTCAGGATCCTGGACCTTGCTGGAGGTCAGGGTAGCGAATCTTGTGCTCCAGGTGTTCTGTTTTGTATCCGAGTTTACTGTTTCAGAGAGGGTAGTCTGCCTTCCCTGAAACAGGCATGTCCCAGCGTCATTTGTAGGTTACATGAATCTGACTTAACTCTTTAAAATCCTGTTTTCTTCATGATATATGATTTCTCACTCATTACTCTTTGGCATTATTTCTCTGCGTGTTTCCTAGTCCAGGTGAGCTATGCAACTTTTAATCCATTATACCCTTTAGCTGTTAGGGTTCAGACCTGGAGCTGCCAAGAATATACTGAACCTCTTGAAGCCATGAAATAAATTAAACCTTTCTTCCTTTAAGTTGTGATTATTGTGTGTTGTATCTTAGTAACAGGAACGCTAATAAAGTTAATTTGATATAGCTCTAGTGTGGATGAATCTACAAAATCTTTGAAATAGAAATTTGGAAAATGTATGGATGGTTTGGATTATGAATAGATTATCCGGTAGGCAATCCCTTAGCATAATCAAATTGAAGCGATTTTTCATTCAGTATGAGCTCTTTGTCAAGTATGATATCCGTAGTCATTTCTGAATGATTCACAACTAAAGAGAAGTTGGTGAAAGTGAAAGATTTGATCTTCAGTAAACTGGAGACCTGGATCATTAGCATCTTTCCGTAGACATGTTGCCAGAGTATATAAATAGATGCAATTAGAGACTATGTTTTTTCAAATGACATGATGTACTACCATGTCCCATCATAAATTTTAGCTTTCTTGCATGTAACTGTAATTGCAGATTGTAGTTTTGAATAGTTTTGAATATTGTTCCACTACTGACCCAGCCTTGCAAATTGGCTGACCCAGAAGAAATAATCCTTTAGAGTAATACTAAGAAAAGTTGATGTTGCTTATTTTTCAAAATTTGGTGTTAATATACTAAATGTGAAGCAATGCCCTCTGAACTAGGCAATGAAGTTTACAATTAATGTTTTGTAGTACTGGTCATGACACCTAGCAGCATTCCACTACTGAGCTACATTCCTCAGCCCTTTTCTTAATATTTTAAAATTTTGAGACAGAGTCTCTCTAAGTTGCTGAAATGGGACTTGAACTTGCAATCTTTTTGCTTCAGCTTTCCAAAGCGTTGGAACTACAAGTGTGTACCACTGTGTCCAACTTCAGTTGATTTTGTTATTGTGGTTTGTCTAAATTAAATAAAAATGATATTTGTTTATAGATAATGGTATCTATAATAATTTTAAATCATCTAATCATCTGGAAAGTAATTACTTCTTTGACCATGATCACATAGCAAGTAATATCTTTACTGTTTGTTTTCTTGCTTCTTAGTGCAGTGCTTACCATTTAGGAGATATTCAATACATGTTGAATTTATGAATGAGTTTAGAGAGATTAGTTTTAGCCCTGGGCAGATTTCTTCACTTAGTAGTGTTGAATTTCTTCATTTGATATGTATAGTAGTATATCTCAGTCTCACTAGAGATGTATGGTTATCTTTCCTGTGAAAAGAATAATACAAAATCCAACATCTGTTCATTGTTGATGACAAGTCCTAGTGACCCAAATACTGTAATTATGGTGTACCAAATTACAATTTGATTTTGAAATCTCTTTAAAATTGAAGCTGTTCTTAAAGATTTCACATGTCATTTATCATAACAGCAAAAACTAGTTTATACAAATTTATGTTTTAAAGCTGTCCTATTTATGGTTAAATGATAATGTGTTTGGTGTGGATAGTTTTATAAAAAGAATAGCAGACTAGGAGAGAAAGAAACCTAAGTTCTTGATTAGGAACAATGAATTTATTAAAATTCAGAAATCAGCCGTGCGTGGTGGCTCACGCTTGTAATCCCAGCACTCGGGAGGCAGAGACAGGAGGATTGCTGAGTTTAAGGCTTGCGTGGGCTACATAGTGAGCTCAGGGCCAGCCTGAATTACAAAGCAAGACCCTGTCTCAAAAAAAAATCAGAAATGAACTACATTTACTATGCTCTAAATTTTTATATTTGAAAGGGCTTTGATATAATTGCAAAAGTTTAGTAGCTATTAGATTCAAGTTAAATTAATTTTCTTTCTATTAAAATGTTTAAAAAATGTTTTCTCCACATTACCTCTTTGGGAGTAGGAAAAAGGCATAACTATAAATATGTAAAGGCAGTATACTGTATACTCTAAAGCAAATGATTGTTACTTTGAAATATAAATTTGAATTTTTTTTTTTTTTCTTTTTGGAGACAGGGTCTCGCTTTGTAGTTCAGGCTGGCCCTGAGCTCACTATGGTGCCCAGGCAAGCTGCCGCGAACTCAGCAATCCTTCTGTCTCTGCTTCCCGAGTGCTGGGATTACAGACGTGAGCCACCACGCCCAGCATTATATGTGGTAACCGGGGATCGAACCCAGGTCCTTGCACTTGCGAGGCAGGCGCCGGAACCACTGAGCTAACCCTCCGGCCCTAAATTTGAATTTTTGTTGATTCTCTAATCATTAAATATATACTTGTCATGAATAAGTTGCTGGAATGTGCAATTAGTCATAGAGGGCAATGCTAAGAAGCCTTGAATCCAAGAGTGTAGGATTTGGGTTTTCTTCAGCAAGCAGTGTGTCACTGAATACTTTTGAGCAAGGAAGTGATTTTCTGAGTTATAAATACAATCACAGTGTATAAAAAAAGCTATGCCATAATGGCTATAAAATATATAGTCAGAACTAAACCCAAGTAGGCAATAATAAAGACTCAAACTACGGTAGAAGTAATGAGAGTAGAAAGGTTAATAACATTGTAGAATTCATCATGTGTCGCAAATATGCACAGTACTAATAAAATACAACATTCTAAAACTATCCAGTAATCTTTG
This sequence comes from Thryonomys swinderianus, assembly GCA_004025085.1. Taxonomy (NCBI): domain Eukaryota; kingdom Metazoa; phylum Chordata; class Mammalia; order Rodentia; family Thryonomyidae; genus Thryonomys; species Thryonomys swinderianus. Next base: position 4,440 of record PVIC010012496.1, read on the forward strand.
AAAGTAGATTAGACATAGGGAGATTGGCAAGAAACAGTGGTCAAAGATAACTGAAGTATTTCGATGACAGCAATTGTCTTTTAGAATCCAAAATATTCTATCTATGTTTCTCTTGAATGTATGACATCAGGATGCATTTGACATTCCTGAAATTTATTCAGACTGACCAAGCTTCCAGAAATGGCCATTAAGAAATATGTAGTTGAATTCATTTCTAGGTACAGTATCTTAAATCGATGAAAAGATTGGATTTTGAAGATTTTAAAATGACTTTCTTCAAGAAGTACCACATGGAGTTAGGGTGAGGGATATTGGATATTAGAGTAGCATTTTCCAATTAATGGGCTAATTTTTAACATCTTAACTCTGTTACCCTCACCTACTTGGTGACTCTTCTGGATTTGCTTCTCACTTGAAATTCATAAATTACAGTTTGGTTTGAAACACTGGTTTAAAATTTGTATGCATAGAAAGAAAGGAATGCTTTTCTCCAGTTATCTCAACTGAAGTAAGGTAGTACTTGATTACTATTTCACAATTCACAGATTACTTTTTCAAGAAATATACACACATAATCTGAAAACGCTTCAATTATTTTCAACTTAAAGATTCCTTTAAAATTACTAAGAAACTTGTGTGCTTGATGTGTACTAATATTTATTCAGAATGATATGTTTATATGATATAGGTTCTGCCTAAGAACAAATAACCTTCTTTAAACCAAAGATAATACTGTTTAAAAAAGAAAAAAATGCCTTGCTCTTAAAGAAGCAAACTCCTCAGTGACTTTAATAAAAAATATGACAACATTTATTAAGAATTTTAATAGTTTATATAATCAAATCTAGTTTTGGAACAGAAATACTTTTCTGACTCCTTTCTCCAATTTAATGAATGACACGGATGACACGGACTTACAGATGTCTTTTTGAGAGAGAGAGAGAGAGAGAGAGAGGGAGGAATTTTTTTCACATTAGTAGAATTGTGGTTAGATTGTTGCATTACTTTATAATATGGAATAGAACATCATAGTGATCTTAGTTACAGTAGATTTAATGTATAATTAAATGTAATAAAATGATGGGTCTTGATGGCATCTTAGGAAAATCCAGTAGATAGCTAAGAGTTAATACTAAATATATGCAGTTGAAATGTGTGAACGTGTAGGCAGGGAAGTGGATGGTGACAGTAAATATTTTTTTGAATTCCTGTGATGCATATATTTCTTTATGGGGAGTACAATAAAGAAGGATAATTTCAAGTCTTTTTTTTTTTTTTGAGACAAAGTCTCATTTTGTAGCCCAAGCTGACCTCGAACTCACAGCAGTCCTCCTGCCTCTGCCTCTTGATTGTTGGAATTACAGGCATAAGCTGCCACGCCTGGCCTTGTGATATGTGATGCTGAGGATCAAACTTGGGACCTTGAGTTTGCCAGACAGATGCGGGAACTACTAAGCTAAATCCCTGGCACAGATAATTTCAAGTTTTTTAGAAAGGTCTTGAAAAATAACCCTAAGTATTGAGGGAGGTATGCAAAACATTTTCCAAATGATTTTCATGTAAAAAAGATACTGTCAAATCTTTGCTTCCATAAGCTCCATTTCTGAGATGAGCTTGAGAGAAGTACTGAGTCCCAAACTCATTACATTGACAGTCTGCTTCCATTTTTTGTATTACCATGCATGCCTATTAATTTGATAAGGAAAAGTGTTTGTAATCATTGAAATGACAAGGTAATATATTATTGTAAAATCAAGGCTTGATTTGTTAAATTTATTTTGGTCTTTGAATACATAAAATCAATGGGGACTCTTAAAACTATCAATTGTATTTCTTAGAAATGATCTGAGATTGTAGGAGGCAGGACTGAGGAGAGGGGAAGGGAACTAACAAGCATCAACATGCAATATATATGTGTAGCAATTCCCCACAATGAATACATTTATTGTATATTTCAAGGACCCTAATACAAAAGGGGGGAAACACCATATTCCATCATAGTACCCATGTCAGGGGTTTGATAAAAATCATGCTGCTGGCTTGATGTGGAATGTAGGGATTAAGTTCCTGATTGTTGGACAGATAACTCACAACAGAAATTCTCCTCAACTGAGAAATATCTCAGTTAACAGAAAGTAGTAAGTGGCCAGGGCTTAATAAATGCCAGGCATTCCAGTGCATTATGTCCTTTACTCTTCCTATCAACCTAGAGGCCGGCTTGCTGAGAATCTTCCCTTTGTTGTCTCTAAAATGGGGATAATAGTAGTGGTGTTTATTGTACTTTTGAAAATCAAAAGAGTATATGTAGTAAGAAAAAGAATGGAATGCAGTAATCATTGCACTGTAAGTCTTACTCCTACATTAGTGTGCATACATGCATGCATACATATATGTGTGTGTGTTTCTTTTTAAAAGAGAAATAAGCATTCCCTTAAGTCAAGACCCTGTCTTGAATTATTGGCTTTGTGAGTTGAATATAAGTGGGAAATTAAGAAAAGGGTAGGATTTTTCACCACTTTGTTACCATTTGATTAGTGCTTCTCCTATTCACATATGGATTATGTTTCAGTGATTTCTAGCTGGTTTTGAGTTTATGTAGTGTGCTTTCATAATCTTGCAAATTGAATGACTTGACTGTGAATATTTAGTGAACTGAAATTTTAGGCATATAAATCTCACTTTGTTCATAACATGCTGTTTTATTCAAATGTGCCATAGCACAATAATAATGTCTCAGAGTTGGAGAGCTACAGACAAGGGGAATAAAGTGACACTGTGGCTAACAATACCCTGCAAACAAACCTTTGCCAAGGATTGGCCTGGGTGTTGAGATGGTCAGAGTGCTCATTCTTGTTCCATCATTTGGGGATTGGAGAAGGAGTTAGCAAGTTGTTTGCTGCAGGTACTGAGAAATTTCTCAATGGGCAGCTCATGCTGACTGTAAGGGGGCATTCTGCTAGAGGCTTTATGTGCGTCAAGTTGAATCTAAATTTTCTCCTACGCACTAGGACAGGAACTGTTGACAGTGATAAGAACACATGCTCTTTCTCCCAGCCTGCTGCCATGTATTGCCATCTTCCCACCACCGCTACAACTTGTGCTTTCTCTCGCCTTACATAGCTTCTGAAGGTTAAGTGAAGCTTTGGCTGTGCCTCTTTAAATAGTACGTATGAAAACAACCATCAGCAATTCTTTTCTTTACTCTCTTATTTGTACCTCAGAAAATAGAGTGGAGTATTTCCTAGTTTATCTATCTTCCATCCATCAATCCATTCATTCATCCATACATCGAATATACCTGTCTACCCATCTTCCCATAAACCTATCTTGTTTCCACCAGAATATTTCAAGAAATATTAAGAATGAAAAGTAATATATAAAACAACCTTCTTAAATAGAAGAATATTGTGTTTGTGATGTAAAAACTTGGATGTAGCTTAATTAGTACTAAGTTTCCAAAGGTAAAGGGAGATTGAAGTCTTAAAATGGTATAGGAAAGGAAACATTAATTTTGAACATTCTCAAGGACAGAATTGAAAAGTTCAATGCAAATTCTTTTACACTTGCAAACTAACTTTCATCCAGTTAAAGTTATTTCGTGCAATATCATTTGTCATCCCAGTTGTGTAACCCTGTTCCCTCATGTGTGTCCCAGTGCTATTTCTGTGATTGTGATTGTTAGTGTCAGAATTCAGAATCTGTTTGTTTAAATGTTGATATCAGTAATATATAATTCTCCCTAAATTTGATCTGAGTTACATTCTAAGATATATTGCCTCTTCATTCCATATGTGTTGGGATAAATTTTAGTATCGGTATTGGCTTTATAAAAGTAGAGTGGTAAAATGGGTAACTTTATTTTCATTTTAAAATGTATTTTTAATTTGCATTTTTTTTTGAGACAGGGTATTGCTTTGTAGATCAGGCTGGCCCTGAGCACACTAGTAGCCCAGGCAAGCCTTGAACTTAGCAATGCTCCTGTCTCTGCCTCCTGAGTGTTGGGATTACAGGCGTGAGCCACCATGCCTGGCACTGTGGTATGTGGTATTGATTGCTGGTAGGCGTGAGTCTCCACGCCCCACATTGTATATGGTTACCGGGATTGAACTCAGGACCTTGTGCTTGGAGGCAGGCACTGGAACCACTGAGCTAATCCTCCAGCCCTTAATTTGCATTTTTTGAGACAAGGCCTCACTGTATTATTCCTAGGCTCAAGCAGTCCTCTTGCCTCATTTTCCCAAGTAGTTGGGACTTCAAGCATGTTCCATTGTGCCATCCTTAAATACATACATACATATACACATAAACACATGTATTCATAAAATTATATATAAGTAAAATTGCTATGTGATTTAACATAACATCACACTATGTGTATACAATGTGCCATGACCAGTTTTGCATAATTGGCATGTCTGTTACCTCAAACATTTATCATTTCTTTGTGTAAGAACATTCAGTATCCTATTACTAGACATTTTGAAATACTTAGTTAATTCTTGCCGACCACAACTATCCTACTGTACTATGAAATATTAGTAATTATTCTACCTGCTGAACTTTGTACTGTACCTATTAGGCATGTCCTCTTCATCTTCCCTCTCCCCTGGCAAAAGCATTTCAACTTAAGATTGAATTAATTAAACCAAAGAATTACTTGCGTTTAACAGAATGTATCTCTTTGATATCCTCCTCATATTTATAAATTAAGAATTGACTTGTGACTTGCTTTATAGTTTCCACTGTCTGTTATTTTTAACATATGAGGCTTTTTGTAATGGGAACAAATCGGATCTGAGTTCAGATGCGGATGAGAATAGCAGTTATGGGGAGGACATACCTCTCTGAGCTTTGTTCTCCATCTTTAAAATGGGGTTGTCATGAGGGTTAAGTAACATACTAGAATGTGCCTGGCACAGTGCCTAGTACACAGCAGGTGCTAGGTAAATGATCTTATTTCTATGGGAAAACAGATGAGCTGTTTATTAATGTGATTCTATTTTAAATGTGACATTCATATGCATGTAAGAAGTAAGTGCAGTAGCTTCTCTTTGGAAAATCATTTACAGTATAATCACATCACTTTGATTGTTTTCCCTCTTCTGTGGACCTTGGTATTATGCAGCAGAAAAGAAATCTTTGAAAAGAAAACAATTAGTTTGTGAAATACTATGTATGACAGATGTCTCCATTAGTAAAGTCATCTCAGGTAGACAATAATGTACTTATATTTATATTATTAAAAATACACATAACTAACCAAAGGATTGCCCTTGATTCCTTCTAACAAACACTGCTAAAGAAATAACATTCTCCATAGGTTCTCAGACACGAATATACACCTTACTAAGAAATTCCTATAACATGTATGATTTCCTCATGTAATGATACTGCAGACATTTCAGTTCAGTGACTTTTTCAATACTTGAAAGTTTTAAGTTTTTTTTTTTTTTTAGTGAAAATGTCAGGCTCAAATTATAGCTGTTAACTTCAAGAGTTGCATACTTTAGGTTTCCTTTTTACTTAAAAGGTTTTCCCTCACTTTTCATAATGAAAATTGAATGTGGGAGTGTGGGAGTGTGTGTGTGTGTGTGTGTGTGTATGCACGCACAAATTCATATTCAATTTCTGTTTGGGATGATTGGTGAAGGATAGTTAACCTATTAATACCTTTAGCATTCAGTGCACTGTACATACTTTGAATCTAAAAACCAATGAGATATGGCTTCTACTATCTTAAAGTTTTAATTTATTTCTAAAGGGTAGAGGGAAATACCTTGACAGATTTAGCACTCAAATTCAAATGAATATGAGAACAGGTGGCAAAATTTCTCCTCCACCTGCTATGCAACTTTATCGCAAGAAATGTTTCATTTAGCAAATGCTGCTGCTAGCAGACACTTCTCTGTTTCAGAGCAGAAAATCAAATGGAGGAGGAATACTTCTTTGAAGAAGATCTTTTTCTTGATTTTCTTTTTAAATTGTGAGTGTGAGAAATACGTATTTTATTTTCCTGGGGAATGGGTGGTGGAACGCATGAGCCGGTCCCTTGATTAAACAACACATTTTGTATTATTATTAAACCACTCATGACTTGCCTATTTTTCTTGTATCATTGCTGTTCTTGTATACTAACCCACTGGCACTAACTTTCTGTTATGGATGATATTATTAAACTGAAAATGTAAACGATTTGTATAATACAAACTAACAGGAGGCCATAGTTTTTGTTACAGTGAAATAGTGTTCTTAGGATACATTGTTAGATTTCATCTCTGTAAGGAAATGGTGGCAAGAAGGAAGCATTATTAAACTAATCAGTAACTAGATAGAAAACAAATAGAGGTAGTATTCATATACTTTGATATTTTAGCTTCTCATTTCTTTTTTCCTTTAAAAAATTACACAAAATTCAGGAAAGTATGAAGAACAATGTTTTATTCATTGCAATATTCAATGTACTGACTGATCTTCATTTGATGGGAGCCAGAAGGTGATGTAGTGAGGCGTGGGAGTCAGTACCTATAACCTTTCTTCCAAGGAGGCTCAAGCATTTTGTTGTATTTTCATGCTAATAATTTCAAGAAGGACTAAAATGTTCCTTTTGCCAAGACAATGAAATTTGACTCCACCGGGCTTTCTGTGTTGTGTGGTGTTTGCAGTTTTAGAACCACAGAAAATGAGCTGTACATTTTATAATTTACCAAGATGACAATTTTTATACAAAAATACTGATGGATATAGGGAATTTTTTTTGGTGGAAAGAGCATTTTTTGGTAGAAGGAGCATTGAGAGATTATTTGTGGCTTTGGACTCAAGTAATGTAATCATTAAGTGCTCCTCCCTTCCCAATATAGCATACGAATGAACATTTCCTCTGTTATGAAAAGTAATTGTTCTGTATAGAACCTCTACAAATTTAAACTTCTGTAGAACTGCTTTTGTGGAATAGCACCACATTCTTGCTGTGCCCACCCACCAGGGCGTGGGTCCTATACATAATTCTTCTTTGCCAGGATGTTCATTATAAAAAGGCCAGATTTATCCATTTAGTAATTTTTAAAATCTCATTTCAAATGTGCATTTGGATGAACCATTCCGTGTAGACAGTAGGAACTTAATCCATGTCTGCACTAGCAATTTTAAGAGTGTATCTTCTGCTGTGATGTTAGATAGTTTTATAGTTTAAAGATAGAAACTTTGTTTTCATTTACATATTCTAGAATGTGGATGAGGTTGAATATGTTCATATCTGTTAACCATTTGTATTTCCAATTTTTAAATTACTTGCTCATATTCTTTACATATGTTTTCCTTGTGGTAATTGTTAAAATGGAAATTTGGAGGCAAGGTTGTAATGTTGACATCACTTTGTTAACATATGAATGGTTGGGCCATTTTTCTTTTTGTCTTCAAATAACGGTGCACAGAAATACTATAGTCTATGTATGTTCGGTTGGACCACATTTGCAGTGCTTTCAATGAAATGATTGCAGTGCTTTTCTCTCTAATCTAAAGCTTTTCTAACTGTAATTGTTTTCTTTGAGTAAGCACAGTGGACTGATTTCATGCATACTTTCTGAAAGATTGCATTTGTGCTGTGGTTCATCATTATGGTGAACACAGACATGTTAATGGGCAGGGGTTTGTTGACAGCAATATGTAGTATAATGTATAGAAAAGACAGCTATTTAATTTTTAGAAAGAAAATTGATAAACATACTCTGTCTCCTGAATAATTTTGTAACACTAATGAAATGTGACTATTTGGACAGGTTTCACCAGTTTCTAACTTAATATATAAATATAAATCCAAATAATTGTTTTAAGGAGAATTAAGAAATCATTTTTGGGGCCAGAGATGTAGCTCAATTGTTCCAGCACCTGCCTAGCAAGCGCAGGGTATCTGGTTTGATTCCCGGTAGCCACATACAACAATAGTAGACATGGTGACTCACGCCCATCTGCAATCAGTACCACATACCACAAATGTTCAGTTTCGTGGCTCAACCCTACAATCCCAGCACTCAGGAGGCAGAGGCAGGAGGATTGCTGAGTTCGAGGCTTGCCCCGCCTACGTAGTGAGCTCAGATGAGACCCTGTTGCAAAAAAAAAAAATCATTTTTCACATATGAGCTTATTAAGGCAAATACTTTATTATATAATTGTTTCATAAACTTTGAGGCTATTATCTACTTATCTACCATAAACCCTTTTTCAAATATATGGGGGCACAAGGAGAGCAAGGAGGTCTATTAAGTAGCCTCAGAAGAGTTAGTGTAAATTAATAATCCTATTTTGGGGCTGGAAATTTAACTCAGTGGTTCACATACTTACCTAGCAAGTACAAGGTCCCTGGTTTGATTCCCAGTAACCATATACAACAATACCGAGTGTGGTGACTCATGCTCACCAGCAGTCAGGACCACATATGACAGAGCAGAGCGTGGTGGCTCACGCCTGTAATCCCAACACTCGGGAGGGAGAGGCAGAAGAATTGATGAGTTCAAGGCTTCCCTGGGCTACATAGTAAGCTCAGGGCCAGTTTGAACTACAAAGTGAGACCCTGTCTCAAAAGAAAAAAAAAATTCTGTTCTCTTATTGAAGTGCTAACATTACTTCATAAAATCCACTGGAGGACTGGAAAATTATTTAAAACATCTGTACTTGGGGAATTTTTCTTGAAGAAGTCAATCTCCCTATATCAGAATTTTGTGACTTTGACACCTGGGACATTTTTGCTTGAGATCAACTTTGATGTACTGTACCGTCCTGTGTATTATAGGCTGTTTAGTAGGATCCCAAGAGATAGTGGTAATTGCATGCTCCTTCCCAAGTTGCTACATAAAGAATTTCTCCAGATACTGCCAAATGTGTGGGGGGATGGGAGTGGCAAATGTCTTCCATTCCTCCTCCCCCCAATTGCAAACCAGCAGCAGGTGTGATTCTACTTTTTTTTTTTTTTGAGAGTGTCTCACTTTGTAGTTCAGGCTGGCCCTCAGCTCACTATGTAGCCCAGGCAAGCCTTGAATTCAGCAGTCCTCCTGCCTCTGCCTCCTGAGTGCTGGGATTACAGGCGTGAGCCACCATGCCCGGCGCTGTGGTATGTGGTACTGATTGCTGGTGGGTGTGAATCACCATGCCCAGCATTGTATGTGGTTACTGGGATCGTATTCAGGACCTTGGGTTTGAGAGACAGGCGCTGGAACCACTGAGCTAACTCTCTGGCCCCGGTGTGATATTACTTTTAACTGTGACTTGAAAAATAAGACTTTTTTTAAAGGTTTCTGTTCCTAGAATTACTCAGATAATCATTGCTTTATGCATAGTCCGATATAATTGTGACCTAGAGTATACAGAGAGAAGTTGCCTCTGTGCAGTGTTGAAGAGCAATGCTCTTTGCAGCAGTCAATAACCTTAATGAAAAGGAGCTAGAAGAGAATATTGAATCTGCTATGGTATGTACTGTTACTGATGCAGAATAATAGGAAATGTTTTGAATGTTAAGAAGCAAAAAGATACTGCCAAAAAGTCACGAAGAAGATGATTTCAGTGAAAGCTTCTTCAGCTTTTGAAGTAATTAATGAGCAAGCCAGCCGAATTGTATTACCAAGAAAGGCTACATTTTCATGTTTTAGTTCTCAATTTTAAGAGCAAGAGACAAATGACAAGTAAACATGTTATCTCTAGTTTATTTTAAAATGCAATTCCCAGCCTGTGTCACAAGGAAAATGTAGTTTCAGCTCTTCCTCTGTCCTTTTTTACAATCTACATTTTATTAAAAATAATAATTGATGGTCATTTAAGCACTGCATAAGAAATGCCTTTGGAATGATCCACAGAAATGATATTCTGTATTCATTCAGGATATATACTAAGCCTTTCATGCTAGGCTCTGTGTAGTGAATGCAGAAACTAATAAAATAGTCTGCTTGAATGTTGTATTAAAATAACTCTGCATGAATAGAAATTTTCTGATGAGGGAGTTACACTTACCATCAATTTGTTTCTGATTTTTCCAATTGACTCAGTAATTTTAAATGTCTGTGCACAAAAGTTATTAAGAAGTGTATGTTGAGTATGTGTATACTATATATCACATTTACATATACATATATATATATAAAACTTGATTCTTTTTAAAGCAGTTTCTGAAACTAGGAGGTTGTATTTCTTTTATGCTTGTTAAAATCCTATTTAAATTATTCTTTATTAAATATCCATGAGAGTTGAATAAAACATGATTATATATTATTAATTTTGGGTTATACTACAGCTCTAATATCATTAAGAGGAATTTATGTCCCCTTAAGGCCAGAATTTTTCCTAATTATTGCAGGATTTAGCACTATTTTGTTGGTGTCAGAATTAAAAAAGCAGGATCTTCACATGAAGTATCCTATAGAATTAAAACTCCTTTTTCTTTTTTAAGCTGGTCAGCTCAGGTTATAGGCATTCTTGGGAAAAAATATGGAACATTTATGATATTGGATGGTCCAGTTGGAAAAATACCCAACTCAAAATTTAGGAAACCACATGTAAATGCGAAAGTGAGGTTTACTGAAATCCATCCTCTTCCTTTTCCCCTTATGGCCATTTCAGCAAGCCACCATGTATGCACAAACCCAGTTCAAAGCCATAGCTTCTCTAACATTAGGCAAATGATTCAGAAAGAATTTTTGCCCTGTGTGTGTAAGGAAGCACTGCCCGCTTCAAAATAATAATGCAAATTCATTCCATGATGCCCAGTTCTTAGTGTAATCTGACAGAGGCCTTGTAACTCTCAAATATACTGTCACATTCTTTGGGTAACCAAGTGTTTTGTTGCCCACAGATTCTCCATCCCTTTCTAGGGTCCCTGAAGCAGTTAGTTATATTATATGTGGTGATATCTTGGATTGATTTATTATTCATTTCTTTGAAAACATGAAAATGCAATTAGACTGTAGCCTTTTAGCTAAACAGTCCCAAAATAAGTGATGTACTGCTAGAAAGAGATTATTTCATGTGTAAAATTTTAATCAACTGAACTTGATAAAAGTTATTAGTAATATCAAAAGAGAGTAATGTGCTAATATATCACACTTAATCTTTGACTTATTAGTGAGAGCTTTGGGTTTGGAATTAGACTAAACCTACATTCAAACTTGACCTATCTGTTATATTAGTGCTGTGACCCTAAGTAAGTTATTCTTAACTACATTTTGCTTGTGACCCCTACCCCTAATAGAAAAAAATATATACAATAGTAGTGCCTACTGCATTTCATTATTTTAAGAGTTAAATGAGCTAACATGTCTAAAGTTGTTGCCATAGTGAGTATTTAGTAAGTGATAGCTATTGGTTTTATCTTTCTAAAATTAAATGTTTCAAATTAAATTTAATTGCTACTTGAACAGTAAAATACTAAAAGTAAATACTATGGCATACTTCTGATTATTATTTCAAATTGTCTTTTAAGTTAATTTCTCAGTTTTTTTTTTTTTTTTTTTTTTTTTTTTTTTGGGAGACAGGGTCTTTGCTTTGTAGTTCAGGCTGGCCCTGAGCTCACTATGGTGCCCAGGCAAGCCGCCGCGAACTCAGCAATCCTCCTGTCTCTGCCTCCCAAGTGCTGGGATTACAGGCGTGAGCCACCACGCCCAGCATTATATGTGGTAACCGGGGATCGAACTCAGGTCCTTATGCTTGCGAGGCAGGCGCCGGGACCACTGAGCTAACCCTCCGGCCCAATTTCTCAGTTTTTAATCTTTATTTCCTGTCCTTGTAAAGCATTTTACAAATATATAATTTCTTCTATGATGTGGAGTGTTATGAACCTAATAAAATATATTAAAACAAACCAGCACATTTCATAGTCAGATAATTGGCAATAGTGATTATTTTTCTAAACTATTACATTGTTGTGAATTATACAGGTTTTAACTTGTCTTTCCTTCTGATTTTAAAAAACTTTCAGATCCCTTGTGGAAGAGGAAGACCAGCATATGAAATTGTCCCTTGGAAGCAGCGAAATGGGCCTCTCTTCCCATTTGCAGTCTTCCAAGGCAGGAACCACACGCATCTTTACCAGCAATACCCACAGTTCTGTCGTGTTACAGGTAATCTAAAAGTGTGCTTTGGTAGGATTTACATATCTTAAAGTATCCATCAGAGTTTTTGTTATCTAGAATGTTCATGGTAGGTGAAGTTGTGGGTGTGTGGGGACATGGAAAGATACGTATGGTATATCTTTGTATATTCTATTTGGTTTTTTGAGTTCCTCACTCACAACCTATTCCCACTGTCATCTTTGTCATAGTTCTAGACATTGTATTTACTCATTTCTAAAGATCAAAATAATTTATTTGCTCAATAGTAGGTATGGGATCAACGGGGAGTACTTCTGAATGCTAACTTATCAGTGTAAGAACAATAACTGATGTGAAAGTAGAGGACAGAAAGCCAAAGAATGCCAAACAGCATTGTGGAGCTATTCAACACAGGAAGTAACACTCTTAGGTCCTTCTGACTATTGGGGACATTCACTGGACCTTTCTGGCTATTGCTGGATTGCAGGACAACGTAATATTAGAATTCATAAATCCCTTTAGATGCAGTTAAATTATATCAGTCTTCTTTGTTTAGTAAGATAAGGAGATCTTTCTAAATGTACCTTCAAATGAAACCTCCCCATGTGGAGTTCATGTATTTCTGTGGTCTAAATCCATTAAAATAGAGCAGTATATAATGAACAAAGTTTATATTTGATATGGAGTCTTAGTAATTTTGATTATCATTTCCTTGGGTTTTGTTTTCCCTACTTCCAAAATGTGACTCTTGACTAGGACATCTCTGCATTCCCTTTATAGTTACAACTTATGAATCCAGTGAAAACCCATTTCCTAATATCCCAATTTCTTGTGGGAACTGGGTTCTGAGTTTCATTGTCCTATGAATATTATCAACAGAAATGTGCTATACAAATGATGTAACCATTGGTTTTCCAGGAAATGGGGAAAGTTAAAAGGGGGTAAACCAGATAGGAAAAGCATGAGATTAAGAAGTGTTTTGCTATATTAATACACTCTGGCTAAAGAAAAATTTAAAGTAATAGAAAAAAAAAGACAGCCTTATCCCCACTATACATAAGTCCTATATATACCTATAATCACATATTCAAGTCAATTATTATGGTCCTGCTGACTTATAAAATATGAACCAAATGATGATAGCTATTATAGAGCTATTATAGTACAATGAAAGATTTATAGCAGTGAGTCTCAAATTTTAGTCCATGCCAGAGTCACAAGAAGAGCTTGTTAAACAGTGAACCCTGGAACTTGGGAAGCTGAGGCAAGAGGATCACCATGAATTCAAGGCCAGTCTGGGCTTCATAGTGAGTACAAGGCAAGCTTAAACTATGTAGTAAGACCTTGTCTTAAAAAGCAAAAATAAGCCAAACCAGCCAAAAAACCCCACTGAGCTCCAACTCAGAGTTTCTGAATCAGATGTCATGGGATTTGCATTGCTAGCAAATTCTCCAATGATGCTTCACATCCAGGAAACATCCTGTGATCTCTCAGTACCTATAGGGGTCGGTTCCAGGACTTCACATAGATACCAAAATCTGTAGATGCTCAGGTGCCTTACTTAAAATGACACAATATTAGCATATAATTTATGCATCTCTTGCATACTTTGACTCACATCCAGATTATTGATTATAGCTAACATATAATGTAACTGCTATATAAATAGTTGATGTACCATATTATTTAGGGAATAATGACATGAACAGAGTTCATGTTCATTGTAGGTGTAATCACAGGAGGTTCAACTACATTTTACATCTATGAATGGTTGAACTCAAAGATAAAGAAGCTATAGAACCAAGGAGAGTCCATTATACTTTAAACCACTAACTTAGAGACAATGACCTTCTACTAACAGAGAGGCCTTTTCTTTCCCTATATATATTATCTAGATTATAAATTACTGTTACAATGGGGGAACACTGGAAATGCTGAAATATTCATCAGTAGAAAGTTACATGAATTACATTGCATCAGAAGTATACAATACTGCATGTTCACTAAAAAGGGTCAGATCATAAATTACGTGAAAAGTGTATATCTGTAGAGTGGAATGTGATTTGATTGTATTTTTAAAATGAAGTGTGATATTTGCTACCAAAGAATAAATATTGAAAACAGAGGTTTGTATCTAATTACACAATGCTACAATTTCTGATTCCATTTATATGAAAAACCAAGAATAGGAAAATCTCTGGAGAGACAAGGTACACTAGTGTCTGCCTATGGTTGAAGAAATTGGGAAGATATGCATACAATAGCCAAAGAGCACAAAATTTCTTTTTGAGGTAATGAAAGCATTCCCAATTTCACTGAGGACATGATTGAACATATGTATGAATATGCTAAAACCAAGGGCTGAGGATTTAGCTCAAGTGGTTACCATGCCTACCTTGGAAACACAAGGGCCTAAGTTTGATCCCCAGTACCAAAAAACGAAACAAAACAAAACAAAAAAAAACATTGATTTTACACACTTTAAATTGGTTAATTTTATAATATGTACATTATAGCACACTAAAGGTGTTTTTAAAAGTAATAAGCCAAAATGTATTATAGACTCCTGTATACTTATAGAGAAATTATGTAGCATATACATGCAGAGGATATGAGTGACTAACCAAATTCTGGAAATACTTAAGATGTTTTTTGTTGCTATTATTTATAATCCTACACTGTTTAATTTTTCACAATGGAAATACTTTTCTATGTAGTATATATAATCTAAAATATAGAAAAGTTAACAAAAGTATAGCCAGATCTTAGCACCCCTCCCCCAGTTTTGTAGTACTTTAGTTCACTGGTGCAGGGTGGTGTTAAAAATGGTGATTTGAGCCAGGCATGGCACCACATACCTGCAATCCTAGCTACTTGGGAGGCTGAGGCAGGAGAACTGAAGGTTTGAGGAAGCCTGGACAATTTGGGAAGGCCCTGTCTCAAAATAAAATAAAAAAAGAGCTGGGGTTGTAGCACAGTAGTAGAGTGCTTGTCCTTGGGTTTTAATCCTACTAACACAGACACACAAACGCATGCACACACACATAGAAACACACTCTTTTCAGGATTAACCTAAGCATGTTTATTACTTGAAGATGATCTTTCTGAAAAGTGATTTTTGTTGTTATTATTATTGTTTTAAGACAGGGTCTCTCCATGTACTTCAGGCTGGCCTCAAATTCACCAAGATTTTCCTGCCTCAGCCTCTTGGGTACTGGAGTTACAGGCATGCACCACCACACTCAGAAATTTGTTGTTATTATGGTATTTTCCATAGAGATACAGGACTACCACTCTTTCTTTTTAAATTTTTATCTTTATTGGTATATTGTATATACACATCGTGATCATACTTAATATTGGGAATTTATACCAGTACATGACACAATTTAGTTCTCATTTTTTCCCATTCCCCTACCCTCCCACCCCCTAAATACATATGCATTGTTTCCTTTGTTTAAAAAAAATACCATTACATTCTTTCTTTACCCCTCATTACTCACTCATTGCTATTGAAAATCTTTGTATTTTCTATTTAAAGGTCTATTAAAATAACGTTCCCACAAATTGATGTTTTTAAGGTCAACCACTAACAAGGAATCTTTGTATCTAATCTTAGGTATGTGGTTGTCATGGGAATAAGCCAGGGAAGTGCTTGATGTGTAAATGTTATCATTGTTCTAAAATTAGAAGTAACGCAAACTCCAGCTACAAAAGGCATTGAAAGTACCTTTGGGGGCACAGACTCATGGAGGGCAACTGTTCCAAGAATTTTCTCTCTGCAGGATCACTTATTGCCTAACTCTAGTGAGAATGACGTGGCATTTAGCTCAAATTGATATTCTGACTATACTACTTGCTATCTAGTCACCTATCTTGCCTGGATCAGCTGCCTCATTTGTAAAAGATATGAAGATTAAATATCACAAAGATTAAATATTACTTTATGGCAAAGTAAGATGTATGATAAACATCAGTGCCTTTCACCCAAGATAAATGAAGGTGTCAGAGAAAATGGAGCTGATCATGTGATGGGTACGTCAGTTAAGGGGTCCATACTGTTGGCCTGAACAGCTTTAGCGAGTACATCATCTCCACCAAATAAGCTTCAGCAAACTAGGCTGTCAAAGAGAGAATCCAGAAAGATATTCAATACCTAGTAAACTTGGATTTCTAGAACCTTGAACAAATCCGAGAACAATCCATGATAGAGTTAGTAGTACAGATTACTTTTGCTAATGTAAGGAAGATTAACCAGGGATTTGCTTGAGTAGTGAGTAGTAAAATAAGGAAAGTTTCATTTTCCTTCCTCCTGGACTGCTACTTCCTCTGTGGTTACTTCTCGTGGAAAGCTTTCATTCTTTGATTTCTCGTTACCATCTTGGGTTGACAGTATCTTTCTTTTCTAAGCAGTCCTATGATATTTCATTGAATCATACCTTTTCTGGCCTCTTCCCTTTGTCAAACAAATTATATTGACCTGTAATTCACATACCACGGAATCCACCCATTTAAAGGGCATGAGTATCCATTTGCATATAAATGAATGAGACTTGTTGTTCTTTATGGCAGAGTAATACTCCATTTTATAAAACCTCAAGGACACACTAATAAGTGAAATAAATAGATCACAGATAGGTAAATACCATATCTTTCCTCTGGTATGAGAACCTGTAGATGTAAATGAGTTCTAGAATGTATGATAGATTTTGTGAAATAGGAAATATTTAAAGGGAATGTGGTAGGGGAAAGTAATGAGGGGAAAGAATAAATATGATTTGGAAATAAAAAGAAAGAACACGTATATAAGGGGAAGGGGGTTGTGAGATGGGTAGGGATATGGGTAAAAGTGAGAATTAACTTGTGTCATATACTGGTACAAATTCCCAATGTTAAGTGTGATTGTGAGCTGTATATAAAATGTACCAATAAAGAATTCAATTAAAAAAATAAAGTACATGTGTAGGTGTTTTTTAGTATATTTAGACTTGTGCAACAGCCACCAGTCACTTGTAGAACATTATTTTCACCTCAGAAAGAAAGTTGTATCTGGGACTAGGAATTTATCTTACTGGTAGGGTGTTTTCCTATCATGTTCAAGGCCCTAGATTAAACCTCAGCACTGCCACAATCAGTCATTCAGTCAGTCAATCAATCACTAAGAATGAAAAAGAAACCTTTATCTGATATTGTCTGGTAACAGTCACTCTCCATCCACCCTTAACCCTAGGCAGCGATTCATGTAGTTTTTATCTCTGTCAATATGTCTATTCTAAGCACTTCATATAAATGGAATTGTGAAATAAGTTCTTATGCAAATGATATTTTTACAATTAGCATAATATTTTTAAGTCTCGTCTGTGTTGTTGTATACAACAGGCCCTCTTCCTTTCCGTGGCTAAGAAGTACTCCACTCTGTGGATGGACCACATTTTGATCATCAAGAATCCATTGATAGGCATTTGAGTTTTTTTCACATTTTGGCTTATAAATAATGCTTCTGTGGTTATGTTTGTGTGACTGTGTATGTAGACCTATTTTCCTTTCCCTTTACTATATACCTAGGAGTACAATTATTTGGTCTGATGGTGTCTGTGTATTTAATCTCCTGAAGAACTGCTAAAGTATTTTCCAGAGTGACTGTTCCATTTTTCATCCACACTGGCAAATGTAGGTTCCAATTTGTTCACACACTTACCAGCACTGCTCCTGTTTTATTGTGTCCACTCTGATAGTTGTGAAATGGTACTTGTGGTGGTGATTTGTGTTTCCCCAATGGTGATGCTGCCGAACGTCTTTTCATATCCTGTGCTTTTTTGTCTTTTTGGGAGAAGTGTCAGTCAAGTTCCTTTTTCCATTCCCCAGTTAGATCATTGTTTTAGTATTTAGTAGTAATAATTCTTTTTTTTTTTTGAGACAGGGTCTCGCTTTGTAGTTCAGGCTGGCTCTGAGCTCACTATGTAGCCCAGGCAAGCCTCGAACTCAACAATCCTCCTGCCTCTGCCTCCCGAGTGCTGGGATGACAGGCGTGAGCCACCACGCCCGGCCAGTACTAATAATTCTTATATCTAGTCTAGATCCAAACTGCCTGTCTGATACATGGTTTGAAAGTATTTTCTCTAAGCACCTTCAGTTTTAGAGACCTTCGTCATTCTACCATAGCTACCCTGCCAGTTTCCAGTCCTTTATCCATTCACCTATGGAACATTTCCTTCATCATTATCTTAGAGCTAGTAGGCTAGAGGGTCATAGAAAATCCCTTGAAGACTTAGGATTTTTCATTTTCCCTCAGATATTACTGCTGTTCCACATGCCAGTGTTATAGCCCCATATTTTTTCCCTGCAGTGCCCTTACTTTAAAACTCCTATTTACTCATAATGACCCATCTTAAGTTAAATTTCTCTGTAAATTATTTTTGTCATATTGGGAGCATTTTTTTTTTTCTTTTTGGAGACAGGGTCTCGCTTTGTAGTTCAGGCTGGCCCTGAGCTCACTATGGTGCCTAGGCAAGCCACCGCAAACTCAGCAATCCTCCTGTCTCTGCCTCCCGAGTGCTGGGATTACAGGCGTGAGCCACCATGTCCAGCATTGTGGTATGCGGTGTTGATTGTTGGTGGACATGATTCTCCACGCCCAGCATTGTATGTGGTCACCGGGGATCGAACTCAGGTCCTTTCACTTGCGAGGCAGGCGCCGGAACCACTGAGCTAACCCTCTGGCCCTGGGGGCATTTTTAAAACTTAATTTTTATCCAATAAATGAACTCAAAAGTTATACATATTTAATACCATGTGGTATTTTAATACATGTGCATTATATCATATTCAGTATATAAATTATATAAGTTTACATGTGTCTGTCCTCTCAAAATTTATCATTTATGGTGAAAACTTTCAAAATCCTTCTAGTTTTTTTTTAAAACGTAGACCATTAGTGCTGTATATAGTCACCTTATTGTACAATACACATCATAATCTCTTATCTAACTAGTTTCGTGCTGATTAATTTCTTCCCTTGTGAAACATTTCTTGACCAAAGCAGAGTCAGTGGCTTTTCATATCTATACACCATTTAGCTCCTATGAATGTCACTGACTATGATCTAGGATCTGAATGATTGGTTCTATATGCCTAAGATCTAAAGAAGGTGTTCTTCTATGAAATCGAATATTATTCTGCCTTGAAGAATGATAAGTTTGAGTCATTTATACTCAAATGGATGTACCTTCAGGACATACTCATAAGTGAAATAGGTCACAGATGTGTAAATATTGTATCTGCTCTCTGGTATGAGAAACTGAAGATGTTAATGAGTTCTAGAATGTAGATGGATATTGTGAAATAGAAAATATTCAAAGGGAAATGGAGTGGAGGGGGTGAGTAATGAAGAATAAAGAAAAAAAATGTGATGGTAAGGGCTGGGGATTTAGTTCAAATGGTACCACACCTACCTTGGAAGCATATAGGTCCCAAGTTCAATCACCAGTACCACCAAAAAAAAAAAGCCCCCCCCCAAATGTGATGGTAATATAAAAGGGAAACAAAGCTTATGTATTTAGTGGGTGGGGGGTTTGTGGAGTAGGTAGGGAAATGGGAAAAATGAGAATTAAATCATGTCATATCCTCGTACAAATTCCCAATATTGAGTATGATCATGATGTGTATATATAGTGTACCAATAAAGATAAAAATGAATAAAAAATGAAAAGATCTAGCACTGGGGACACAATGATGCTTAAGAAATGTGCATTTTTTGCTGCCATTAGAATCATCATTATCAAGAAAAGAGATAGTATATAAAGAGCTTAGCCCATTACCCAGCGTAGAGGAACTACTAAATGTCTTTTACAGTTCTTACAGATACTGTCTGTGAAATGAATGAATTGGGATGGCAGGTTATAGGTCACTTTTACATATACTGGTATCATTGATACTTGGTAAAAGTGACTTGAGGAAGAGATGGCAAGAATTGTTGATTGCATTTTATAGGTAAGATTAATGGGTCTCACACAGGTTAGAAGACCCTCTCAAGTTCATATAGGCATAAATGACAGATACTAGCACTTTCCCCGGATTTTCTGAATGTAAACTTGCCTTCGTATTTTTTCTCATCTTCCTGTAAACTGTATAACTATTTGACGTATAATATCTATAAATATTAAGTGTTCATACATTTTGAGGATGAATATATTAGGCTAATTTGTCATAAATTATATAACAGATTTTATTTTTGATAGAAATAACAGAATTATGCATATTATCTTGTTCCTTGCCTACATTTTTTCTCCTCCCCTGCCCAGAAAGAAGAAAGCAAAAACAGAGGTAAAAGAATTAGCTGCCATTTGGAAGGACTCCTGTTAGGACAAGTGGTCATGACTAGGGTATCAAGCTTTAGCTTGTGACAATGTGTAGTAAGTATAAATACCTACACGATGGGAACAAACCATTTCTCGGTTATTGGCTAAGTTATTTCACATCTACAAAAACTTATAAATGGCTCCTTACTCTGGGTATATAGGATGCTAATTGTCACTCTCATTTTGAAGATTGGTACCTGTCAACCTGCTCTCTTCATGTTTCCCTCTATTTTACCCATTTATTTTCTCTGATTTTAGCTCTGTTGACGTAAGATATCATTTTATAGTCTTAAGTTACTATAATAGCACACCATAATCTCTTCTCTAATGTTAATGCAAGTGAAATGTTAAATGGATTATTCCAAAACGCTATACAAATTATTATGTGTTGCTTTCCGTTTGCTTAACTTCATGGAATGCTTATCCTAAAATAGATGTTTGGGCTGCTACTCATGTTATGTTGAAGAAGTGTACTGTGTTTTAAAAATTTATGATCATAATATAAACAATTTGAAAACTGTATTAACATAAGATTCAGAAACATAATTAGTAGAAATTGTGTTTTATAAAAGAGGAGCTCAAATTATTCTGATTATTGAGGTTTCTAAAACAAATACTGTGATCAAAAAGAAAGTGTTCTCTTCCTCAGCATTTTAGACTCCTGCCACCCCTCCCCCCACATCACCACTGTGAGTCCTTTCACCCTCAGAACCTTGGAATTGTCTGGGGCCTGGGGGGCTATCTCTTACTATGTGACTACTCCGAGTTTACAGGATGCCCTAAATCTGGCCTGGAGTGTTCTAGGGAAAAGCAGCGGTTGGGCTGAGGCTCACCATTACTTTGGTGAACCTTTAAATTCCTCTGCAAACATTAACATGGTTTTCACTTATGTTTAGACCTTTGGAGGTGATGGAAGAGCAATACATATTTTATAACAAACTTTTTCCCAGCTGAGTTAAAAAATCTTTATGTGGGGGCCAGAGATTTAGCTCAGTGGTTCCAGCACCGGCCTAGCAAGTGCCAGGTCCCTGGTTCAAACCCTGGGAACCACATGCAACAATACTGGATGTGGTGACTCATGTTCATTACATACTACAATGCCGAGAATGGTGGCTCACACCTGTAATCCCAGCACCTGGGAGGCAGGAGGATTGCTGAGTTCGAGGCTTGCCTGGGCTACATAGTGGGCTCAGGGCCAGCCTGAACTACAAGGCGAGACCCTTTCTCAAAAAAAAAAAAAAATCTTTGTGTATGCTCTAAGAACCTAGCGTTGTTAAGTTTCCATTTTTATGAATTAAATAGGAACTCTTACCAACCCTTCATGAACCTACTCTTTTTTGGCGGTTGTGGTTCTCTGCCCAGACAAATTTCTTATTTGAGCGTATTTCCAGATCTCTGGAGTACACTTTTTATGCAGATCTCTCTTGAATTTTGCTCTTCAAATTTAGCTTCCTGTTTTTTCTCAGACTCTGCTAAGGGAAAATGCTGGCTTTGCCCAGGTGCCTGCTCCTCATACCCACGTCTAGAATCTCCCAACAGTAAACTATGACAGTTTTAGGGGTCACCTGATTTCTTTCATAGCCTTCTTAGATATTGCTTATCTTTCATAGATACTTCTCTTTTATTCTTTTAAGACTATGTTTTCATATATTTTACCTCATTCCAAGGTGTTTCAAGAGGTAACATGGATCTGGTTACCGTTACTTCATCTTCACTGGAAACAAATTTATAGGCTTTAATTAAGTGATAAACTGTGAAACCCAGACTGATGGTGTCTTTTTATTTTAAACTAGATTTGGTTGGAGAAACCTTTACACAGGAAGCAAGTTGAAACCCAATTTTTGAAGAAGGGAGAACATTTCATGTGAAAAGTAATGGCATATGTAAAAATACTGGAAATGAGTAATCCCAAGTTTCTATTAGTTAGGCATTTGGAGAATAACTTAACTAGCTGGAATAGAGTACATAGAGAAAGAATAAAAAAATTAAGGTTGACAAGTTGGGTTGAGGCCTTATTAGACAAGACTTTAAACAACAGAAGTTGTGAAATACTTCAGTGACAAGGAGCAGTTAGGAAGTTTTAAGCTCTGAGAGGTATGAGAACAGAATTAAATAATAATATGAACGTATATGTACAACCTGTATTTTCTAAAACTTAAGTGCATCTGTTCTTTTCTCTCCTCTGAATGAAATGAAAAGGAGCCTCCTGAAATCAAGTACATGCTGTTTTGATCAAATGCATTTCATTTACTTAAATATTAGAATAAAGTCATACCTTAACCTTTGTTTCTTAGTTCCTTAATCTTTGTTTATAAGATGTATTTAAGATGTGTTTTCCATTGATCAATATATCATTCTTTTCAGGACGCATTCCCTGTTTTATCTAATTCTCTTTCAAAATTACAGCCATCAAAACTAGATATAATATGTTAGTAAGTTCTAATGCATATATGAGTTTTCTGAGAAAGATTTGCTTTTATGATATTTTTTAGTTTATTTTTCTCTTTATTGGTACATTGTATATACACATTATGATCACACTCTATGTTGGGCATTTGTACCAGTATATGACAAGATTTAATTATCATTTTTTTCCCATTCTCCTATCCACCCCACAACCCTCACCCCATAATTACATAAGCTTTGTTTCCCTTTTTTATTACTATCATGTGTTTCTTTTCCCCTCACTACTCACTCTTCCACCACATTTCCCTTTGAATATTTTCTATTATTTTTAAGTGCCTGACAATATCAGTGTACCTCTTTGTATAAGGAAATTACATTTCATTTGAAGGCTACTGATACCCAACTAAGTTTTTAAATAAATTACTTGTGTTTTTTCTGGTCTGTATAGATCTGTAATATCAAGCCATTCTTCTCTGTTTTAATGTGATTATTATAAAATGTATAAACTCACTTAATATGTTTTATTTCAGAGCATTAGAAATATGCCTTCCTCTGTTGAATGGCATTTAAAGATTTGATACTTTGTGTAAAGTTAATTTAAAGGAGACAAAAAACGTGTTTAATGCTATTTTTACACACGAGAGAATGTGAAGAAGAAAAAAGAAAGTACAGGGAGATATATAAAGGGAAATATTACAGCAGTTGAAGACAGAGATCTATTTTTAATCAAAATCAAAGCCCAGAAGAAACAGAAAACTAAGATAAGTGTTGAAATACAGAGAAGATGAATTTGAATCAACAGATGCAGTTTTAAAAGTACTATAGAAACGTGATAAAAAACATTGAGCAATCTGCATAAAGTAGAGCTGTTTAGTTGTTTAATGGACTAGCATAGACAGATAGCACATTTTATACAGATTTATAAGATGGATAAGTACAACTTCTGTAGAAGAAAATGACTTTACAATTAAAAGACACATTTTGACTGTGTAAGTTATCTTTGAGAGTCTTCCTGGGATGAAATAGAGGAAAGATTGTTAAGACTAGGAATGAAAAGTAGATATACTGAAGGCAGATGATAAATGTGGAGAATAGACTTTTCTTTTAATATGTGCCTCTCATGAGAAGACTATAAAAGTCATTTAGAGAAAATGACTGCCTTTTTCTAGATAACAGCATGTATTGTAGAAGGAGCTTCTTGGGAAGCCAGCTGGGTTATCCAAGAAATTGTGTACAAACAAGATATTTAGAATCTGTAGTAAAACTATCTAAATAAACAGTCTCATTTGGTTAAAAATAACTAACCTAGAATAAAACTGGCATTAATATGAAATTAGATAGAGTGTTCATTTATGCGTGTGAAAACAAATGTTGTGAAATACATAGAACGCAAAGCTAAGAGGCAGTGAAAATAAAGGCAGAACTTCACAAATGCAAACACATTTTTGCCAAATGTAGCTAAATTAAGCATAGAATAGAAGACTGTCAGAATGTAATAAAAAGCGGTTCTGATCTTTTCTTTGGGGACAATTATACTGAGAAAGTGTAGGACATTTTTTATGAAAACGTAAATGATCAATGAGAAATGATCAATTGAGAAATGATCACTTTTGTAAAAAAGGTAGACTCTTGGTATCTTACTGAGCTGTCCAGATTTTAAGGATTAAGTGTCTACTTACTTGCACAAGCAGTTTTAATGGAATGTAGGTAATATGAGCTATGACATAGTTGCCAATACAAGAAAGTAAAGGGAATGAGCGATGGGGGAGGGGAGGAGGTGGGGAAAAGGAATTTTTTAAAAAGAGTTGAAAGAGATGGAAAGAAGTTTTGCAGATGGAGAGGGACAAAGGAGGGGGGAGGAGAAGGCGTGAAAGAATTCTGACATGTTACACACATGTACAGATACCCCATGATGAATGGGACCATTATGCACTACAAACATATACTAATGAAAAAGTGGGATTTTTTTCCCAAAGGAACAAAGGATAATAAAAGAGTAGGAATGGAGATTACTGTACCACTCCATTTCAAGTTGACATATTTGTAGGAATACTTTAATTGAATTCTTTATTGGTACATTTTATCTTTTTTATCAGTACATTTTATTGGTACATTATATATACACATCACAATTGCACTCCACATTGAGAATTTGTACCAAATTGGTAATTTTATATAAATATCACAATCACATTCAAAATTGGGAATTTGTACCAGTATATGACATAACTTAATTCTCATTTTCATCCATTTCCCTACCTACCCTACAGCTCCTCCACCCCATATATATGTATTTTTTCTTTTTTTAATATTATATTTTTTTCTTCTCATTACTTTCCCCTACCCATTTTCCTTTGAATATTTCCTATTTTGCAATATCTATCATACATTCTAGAATTCATTTACATCTTCAGATTTTCATACCAGAGAAAAGATACAGTATTTACATATCTGTGACTTATTTATTTCACTTATGTGTATGTCCTCAAGGTATGTCCATTTGAGTATAAATGGGTCAAACTTATTCTTTAAGGCATAGTAATACTCCATTTTATAGAAAAACCATATCTTCTTTATCCAGTCTCCAGTTGATGGGCATTTGGGTTGTTTCCAAGATTTAACTATCACAAACTGAGCTGCTATGAACGTGGGTGCACATATGTCACTATGATACGATTTTTTAAATTCTTTCATGTATAATAGCGGAGTCAGATGGAACTGCTAATCCTAGTTTTTTGAGAAATCTCCACACTGTCCTCAATAGTGGTTGCACCGGTCTACATTCCCACGAACAGTGGAGAAGGGTTCCTTCCTCCCCACAGCCTTTCCAGCATTTATTGCTGGTTGGTAAAAGATAGGAGACCTAGCAAATGAATAACAAAGTTTCTTTGTTATTTATTTATTTTTTGATACTAAACTTATTTTATTGGTACATTATATATACATATCACATTTACACTCCACATTGAGAATTTGTACCAGTATATGACACAACTTAATTCTCATTTTCGCCCTTCCCTACCCACCCTACCTGCCCCCACCCCTATATACACAAGCGTTGTTTCCTTTCTTTACCATTAGTTTTTTTCTTTCTTGATTATTTACCCCTAAACCCCATTAACCTTTGAATATTTACTATTTCACAATATCAATCAGGCATTCTAGAACAAATTTATAGCTTCAGTTTCTCATATAAGAGAAAGTATATGATATTTGCACATCTGTGACCTATTTATTTCACTTATGAGTATAAACTGAAGGAATGTCCATTTGCATCAGTGAGAGAGAATAATTGACTGGATACAATCATTGCTTTGAACTGAATAAGCCATGATTGTTTTTCAAAGATATCTACATTTGCTTTACAGAAGGTTCAAAAATTATTTGATGAATAAAAACAAAGATGATGTAGTCTCCTTTTATTGGTGTCTGAGCACTTCCCTGTCTGAGCACTTCCCTTTTTTCACCAGTATCTTAGATGTGATGTTTTTCCCAAGAAACACCAGATCCTTTTAACCTGGCAGTAGCAATCAAAATGTTAAAAATACAGGTTTTCTAACCAATCTCTAATTCTGAGTTCTCCTACAAATATATTTATACAAGTCTTACAACACTGGTTATAATTTCAAGTTGAGAGACCAAGTATTCATCCAGGCAGCAGTGGGCAAATAAGTTACGGGGCGCCCCTCTATGAAGTGCTGTCCATGCTGTCAGAAGAACACGTGGGACCTGTGTGCACTGAGATAGAAGGCTGTCCATCCTGTCTGCTCAAGTGAATTTTCAAACACCTGCCAGTGCTTATGGTCTTTTACTTGGGGTTAACTCTTAGCTTTCAACTTATATCCTTCTGTGTTTTGGCTTATATTTAATGTTTTAAGCCTGAAATTTATTTGGAGGAAGAAAAGTAAAGCCCTTGGGAGCCAATATTTTTCTCTAAGCCCTGGCTGAGCTCCTTTTCTTTTGTCTTCACCTTTACCATCTACCACAGACAAGAACTTGAGTCACAGTTCATTTTGTTATTGGGAGAGGTTTCCCAAATAAGTGTTTCCAAATTAACTTATCACGAAGTAAAAGTTATGCCCAATATGATTACAAACCTTTAGAGTACAAGTTATGGCTTCTAGGGAAAAGTCAGAGTTTTTTTTTTCATTTCATAATTAAAAACTTGAATTCCAGCTGTATAGCAAAGCACTGCTAGTCCCTAAACTGTTTTAGGTGGAAATCTCTTCCTGCTCGTTGCTTGATGGTCATCTGTCACCTTGGTGTATTCATTCAGTACTTCCCAGTGCACACTTATATCCATTGGGAAGATGATTTCCATAAACTTAATGTTATTTTAGAACTTGTATGTGAATGTTAAAATAGTCACTTCTTAACTTCCAGAATGAGTTATCCTCTAAAATGGACAACTTACAAATTGATCTACTAATCTTTTACTTCCAGTCTTCTGATTAATCAGAAGGCAGATAAATTAGTGGGAGTGTGTAGTGTTTGTGTTTACAAAGGAAAAGAGACACTTAGGAAAGATTTCATATTTGTGAACCAAAGTCAGTCAGTCGTTGTTGGAGAAAGACAAATACTATACACAATCTTGTCCCAAAGTGTATGTATATTATGTGAATGTTTTTCTCTGGGTCAGGTAATCTCTTAGAAGTTCAACTTGTGTAGGTTCAAGTACAGTGTACCCTTGACTTACAAACTTGATCAATTCCTGGGGGCTGGCTGTAACTCAAGTTGGTTGTAAGTCAGTAAAGCTGATGTGGGTACATGCTGTAGATAACATGAGGCAGACAAATCTCCCATTAACCTTCTTAATCCAAGTTGTTTGTATTGTCTGGTCATAACTTGAGGACCTACTGTATTTATTTTAAAAAACAATTTGAAAATTAAATTGAGTTTAGACTAAGGTTCATAATATACATAAGTGTAGAATCAATATTATAAAAATTACATTATTGTAAAGTATGTATACATGTTGGAATCACCCTGTTATAATCTTAAAAGTGTTTCATTCTCTCAAAAATAGATCAAAAGAACAACTACCTATTTGTCATTGCTTGAGTACATCAAGGATGTAGTAGCTCATTAAAGGACATTTTTTCATCTCAAGTGCTGGTTCTCCTCTGGGCTGTAGGTGCTAGCCTGTTAATTTTCTAGTAGACCTTTAAGCATTTCAAACAGTTAAGTCTCCTGTTGCTCTTTCCTGGCCTCCTTTACCAAAGATAACTAAATATCAAGCTTAAAAGATAAACTGACCAAGCCGCGGCCATATACTGAGTATAGGAATATTTAAAGCATAATTCTTTTTTTTTTTTTTTGAGACAGGGTCTCGCTTTGTAGTTCAGGCTGGCCCTCAGCTGACCATGTAGTCCAGGCAAGCCTCAAACTTAGCAATCCTCCTGTCTCTGCCTCCCAAGTGCTGGGATTACAGGCATGAGCCACCATGCCTGGCTAAAGCATAATTCTTAATCCTACAAAGAGATGAAACAATTTAAATGGTAAATTCTTGTCTTGCTCTTAATACAGATACTCTGTCAAAAAACAAAACAAGACAAAGCAAAAACCCAAGACATTTTAGTAAGCAGGGATATTAAAATACTATCATGAGAAGTAAAATATTGTGGCAGGGATCATTATACAGTCTGATACTCTCATTATATGGGTGGAAAAACAAAGGTCATGGTGATATTTTTCTAAATAAGGTAGAAAACTGGTGATTATGGAAGTGAATTTATATACTGTACTTCTCCTATTTGTTCTTAATATAATTTATCCTTTATTTTATCCTTTTGATATGGTGAAAAATATATGTTGCTACATATGAAAAAACTGCTTTTTCTTCTCCTGAAAATGTGAGCTCTATTTTCCAAATGTACTGCTGCATATGAATATATAAGTGACATTTGTGGCACAGAGATTTGTAACCTTACATTACCTTGATTAGCGACTCAATTCATGTTCTTGTTTCAGGGCTTTGACCAGCTTCGACTTGAAGGGTTGCTTTGTGATGTGACCCTGATGCCAGGTGATACAGATGATGCATTTCCTGTGCATAGAGTCATGATGGCGTCCGCTAGTGATTACTTCAAAGCCATGTTCACAGGTAGCTTGTCCTCTAAAATGCTCTGTCTGTATTAAAACAGCATGAACAATTGATGTGTAAATCTTTTATTTTTAAAATGAAATTCAGTTACTTGGACACTGTCTCTGTAAGAAGACAGTTTTTCTAAAGGAATATTCACCAGTGTGTATGATTGTGCAGTTTGGTTCTTTAATGGGAAACTGACGTTTTTTCTTACTAATCCATCTTTATTGCAGATTTTCTTTCCCTTTTCATATCTGAATGGACCACCTGAACTCAGTGTCCCTCCAATCCAGGATTTAATTTATCAAACATAGAGAGAGGCAGGAGAACATTTTGGAAGTGCTTGCATTATATATGACCTCCATTAGTATAGGGATAATCTTCAAGTACTCTCTTTTAACTGTAAAATATGCAAAAGCTTTTTCTTGATTTTAATTGGCAGCAGAAGTGAGTTTGATCTTAATTATCTGCCTTCCTTTAATTGAATGTCTTTCTTTTTAAAGGTGGAATGAAAGAACAAGATTTAATGTGCATTAAGCTTCATGGTGTGAGCAAAGTTGGTCTAAGGAAAATTATTGATTTCATTTATACTGCAAAGCTTTCTCTGAATATGGACAACCTTCAAGACACACTGGAAGCTGCCAGCTTTCTACAGATTCTGCCAGTTTTGGACTTCTGTAAAGTATTTCTCATATCTGGGGTAAGATATTTTCAGATCTTCTTCTTCCTTTGACAGACTGTCATCTAGTGTATTTAGAGTTGGACCTAAGAAACCTGTTGTGTAGCCCTGGGAAACTCTTGCCATGAAAGAGAGGTGTCACTTAGTATGTAGTTTGCCATCAAGTTAAGATTAAAACTGGTGTATTTTTACAAAATAAAATAATTTAACAGAAGCTTTCCATGTAGTCAAACAATAGAGAATACTAACAGTATTTGATAAAATGTATACTTTATCCTGTTTGATAATGCTATATAATTTTTACAGCTGGTTTTAATCTGAGCTTCTAGATGTCTGTTAATTAGGATTGGTAGTTTTTTTTTTTTTTTTGGAAGCTAAGTCTTAAGAACTAGATCTTAAGATCCTGTACAAACCTGTAAGGACATGATTCCTTAGAAACATAGTGTCATTGAATAGTGTTTAACTTTTTCTAACTACCAGTCAGTGAGCTACTTAGCATTCACTCAGTTCTAAAGATAGTGTTTTATTTTACTTAAGATCCTTCCGTCTCATTTTGGACAGTGAATATTTCATTGGGCAGAAAAATTGCCAGTATTTCCAGAATATTTAGAGCTTGCTTTTATGATTAAAATTTGTAACAACAGTGATTTTTGTTTTCTTATTATGCATTGATTAATACAATTATGATTGTTTAACTTATGTGAATTTAACATTGGTAATAAATTGTTATTAGGCCTCCCTCTAAAGAGTAATTTTTTTTTAGAATGGAACCTTCTTAAAATACTGTTTCACAAGAACATATACTTAATGATTTTATTAATAAAGCAGCCCTTGTCCACCAATAGATTAATAGATAAAGAAATGTATAAATGTACACAGTGGGATGTTGTTTGAACTTATAAAAAGAATGAATTCCTGTCATTTTCAGCAATAGGGCTGAGCCTACAGGGCATTAATACTAAGTGAAATAAGCCAGACACACAAAGAATAATACCACTTGTTTTGTTTCATATGTGGAAGCTAGAAACATTTATCTCGTGTAAGTAAGAATACAATAGTGGTAGGGGTAAGGGAAACCTAGGGACATGATGGTTAGTAGATACAAAAATGCAAAGGAGAATAATTTCTAGTGCTTTATAG
Source organism: Thryonomys swinderianus (assembly GCA_004025085.1). Taxonomy (NCBI): domain Eukaryota; kingdom Metazoa; phylum Chordata; class Mammalia; order Rodentia; family Thryonomyidae; genus Thryonomys; species Thryonomys swinderianus. The sequence continues at coordinate 35,175 of PVIC010012496.1, forward strand.
CCCAGTAGAGGGATCATAATTAGCAATTTGTACATTTTGAAATAAGTAGAGGAGATTTGGAATATTTTCCCCATGAAGAAATGGTAAGTGACTGCAGGGCCAATTTTCCTTTTAAAGTACTCAAAATCATTATTTCACAATCACAAATCTTCAGTTGCCATGTTAAGGGCTCTGTGGCAGCATTGTGTAATGTTTTTGTCATGTGTTGTATTGTTGGCTTGTACTATCTTAACAGCAACAAGTGGTGTAAGTGAACTTTGTTAATTTCTTGTGTTTCTTGCCACTGTTACTGAATTTTTGTGTTAAATTTAATTTTGATCCTACCATTCAAGACCCATTCCTTCATAAACCATGAATTTATGGCACTGACATAACAATATCAAGTAAAACTGGATATAATCAAATATATTGAATATATTTTTGAAATGACTCAAGTCCAGCAATTAATCTAATAATAGCACTTCAAGTTTATATATATAGACTCCTTAACAGCAAGTCCAGCTAGGCACACACCTAGATAGGTAACCAGGACATCCAGACCAATCCTCCCTTCACTTCCAGTCCCTTTCCAAGAATGCCTCTGATCTTTCTCTGTTAGAAGTTACAGATAAGTTCGAGTTAGTGGTGCTGTGAGCATTCACTGTGTGCCTTGCTTCCCTGTTGGGTTAGTACTGGCTAAGAGACTGTAGCTGTAACCCTGCAGTTTGATTGCACAGTAGTTTGACCCATGTTATACCCACCTTGTGATTTGCATATTAAAACATTCTTGAGGAAAGAGCCTCTGTGGCGAACCCTTTCGGGACTACTCTTCTCTCTCAGGAGCTTTCTTTTAATAAAACTTTCCTACTCTTTACCTCATTTATACCTTAGAATATATTCTTCAGTATTTGGAGGACACAAACTCTGCACATCTGATATCTAGTGGGTAGGAAGTTATTTTTCTTCATCACACAAGTACGTACAGACATCTTTAAACGCATTTCTAATGAGTAAGAGACTTCTTACTTGTGTACAGCTTCCCTGTGGTGTAGTGTGTGTGTGTGTGTGTATAAAAGCCTCTCTTGGGTTTGGGGTTTTCTTGCCTCTGGGTTCTCTTTTGTTACCATCAAGCTGCTTGTTATAGTCCATTTGCTGAGGATATGGCCTTGTACTTTGGGACTCTTCCCTCAGAATCCATAATTTATGACAAAATTTTATAGGTTCTTAGTTCCAGGAAGATATAACATCTAAGTTTCCCTTTATCCTTCTTTCAAGCATTGCTTTTCTTAGTTAAGCCCATGTTCATCCTTAATTTACTTCCCTTTTTTTTTTTTTTTTTTTTTTTTTTGCTTTTTGGAGACAGGGTCTCGCTTTGTAGTTCAGGCTGGCCCTGAGCTCACTGTGGTGCCCAGGCAAGCCGCCGCGAACTCAGCAATCCTCCCGTCTCTGCCTCCCGAGTGCTGGGATGACAGGCGTGAGCCACCATGCCCAGCATTATATGTGGTAACCGGGGATCGAACTCAGGTCCTTGCGCTTGCGAGGCAGGCGCCAGAACCACTGAGCTAACCCTCCGGCCCTACTTCCCTTTTCTTAGTAATAAAGAGAAATAGAAAAACTCAAGTCCTGAGTGCCTTTTCTTAAACGTGTTGAAAGTTTCAAGATACTATAATTTCCAAAGGAGGATTTAGTTTTTTACTTCTCCCACAAGCTGTTATGAATACTGATTTCATGTTTTAATAATTGTATGTTGAAATCAAGTGTTTTGGAGGAGATAGGTTTCATGTTTTTAATGACATAGTGAGATTATAGTTCACATAACCTAAACATTACCCAGGTTAGAATTATTAGAAAGATAAACTCTCCTTTAATACAATTCCTTTTCTGTGCCACTCTTAGCTGTAATGAGGAAGAACAGCAGCAGAACATAAAGTGTGAGGCGACACATAACCTGGAGAGCTTTTTATATGTTGGCTTTGAGTGACAAGTTTTGATATGATAGTAATGCCACTCTGGTCTTGCTGGGGTAGAAACACTAGTTTTCTGTTATCAAGCATTGGTACCAATAAAAGAAACCATCTTCTACCTTATTTCACCATCCATTGCAGAAATAGCTTTTCTCACCTCGTGATATTACAGTTTGTACGATATGACAGTTTTGTTCTTGTTATGTTATTTTCTTGGCACTTACAAAAAAGGGGACTATGAAATGAGTACAGAAATATGAAAGTGAAGGGTATCAAACAGAATAAGTACAAATTTCCGTAAAACTAAAAACTTTTTTGTATATCACGGAAAAATTAAAAATAACCTTTTTCTACTCATATACCTTTAAAAATTAAATAACTTTTTGTCCTTATGACATTGTATAAGTGCAACATGGTAAATATCGTGCTGCCACATTTTAATTTGCAAAAAGATTTAAGTAAAAGTTTTTGACTTTAATTTGTTTGTAACTTGAAAATTATCTATTTATCTATTTTTAAAATTGAATTCTTTATTGGTACATTTTATATACATCTCACAGCCACACATAATATTGGGGAATTTGTACCAATATGTGACACAAGTTAATTCTCATTTTTACCCACATCCCTACCCACCCACACCTCCCCACCCCTATATACATGCTCTTTTATTTTCTTTCAGAATCATATCTATTCCTTCCCCTCATAACATTCCCACACCAAATTTCCTTTGGAAATTTCCCATTCTACAACAACTGTCATACTTTCTAGAGCTCATTTGCATCTACAGGTGCTCATATCAAAGAGAAGATCTGGTATTTGCCTGTCTATTTTTTGAGGCAGGATCTCATTACGTAGTTCAGGCTGACCATGACCTCATGGTGATCCTCCCGTCTTAGACTGCCAAATGCTGGGATTACAAGTGTGTACCACTATACCTGGCAGCAATTTGAAATTTCAACATCTATTCTTTGTCCCATAGAAATACCACTACAGAGAATAGAAGGTTGGCCCACACAATAAACCCAATTTTACCCTTCAATGCTTAGGGTTCCGTTTCTGGAATGCACAAAACAGTGGAACATAATGAAATATTTTCTCTTCACGTTCTTACTCCTTGAATTTTTCTAGGTAACATATATGAATTTCATGAAAAATTTCAATCTTTGGCATAAATGAGTTAATACTATGTTTCTGAAACAGGATGTTATAATTGAACTAGAAATATTACAATTTAAATATAAAAATATACCACAAAAACAGATTAAGTAGTACAAATCATTTTCTTTATATAAATACTAATTTAGTCAGAATAAAGATGCCATAGGACTTTAGATTTGGTGATATTCTGCATTTAAAATGTTTTTAACTTGCATTTTCCCTATTTGTATATCACTACTTTCATTTGTGTGTTTAAGTGAGAGAAATGGGAAGGTCAAATTGATAGAGAAATTTTATATGACTAGCAATAATAAATTGTATCAGATCACAAAAATAGTAGCAATCAAACTATTCCTGTTTTATTTTGTTTAGTGTTTTTTACTTTTGAAGAAATTAAATACTATGCCAGAAAAATTAACAAAGTAAAAAAAGCTTGAAAAAGAAAATAAAGGAATTACATATATGGGAGACAGGCAAAAGGGATAATATGCTGCTTTCAGGAAAGAATGAAAAGAATCAGAATTCATTTAAAAAGACAATTTCTTTTGTTTTGATAACATCTTCATGACCAGTTGGTTTATATAAAGAGCACTCCTTGGGTCAGAGATTTAGCTCAGTGGTTCCAGCGCCTGCCTCGCAAGTGCAAGGCCCTGAGTTCGATCCCGGTAACCACATACAATGCTGGGCATGGTGACTCACGCCCACCGGCCAACAATACCACATACAAGGGTGCCGGGCGTGGTGGCTCAGGCCTGTAATACCAGCACTCGGGAGGCAGAGGCAGGAGGATTGCTGAGTTTGAGGCTTGCCTGGGCTATATAGTGAGCACAGGGCCAGCCTAAACTACAAAGCGAGACCCTGTCTCCAAAAAAAAAAAAAAAAAAAAAAAAAAAAAAAAAAAAAAAAAAAAAAAAAGAGCACTCTTTATTTAATCTGGCATTATTTGCTGATGATATGATACTCTATCTTGAAGATCCTAAAAACTCAACCAAGAGACTGCTAGACTTAATTACCAAATTTGGTAGTGTTGCTGGATACAGGGTAAATGCTCAAAAATCAACAGCCTTTGTCTACACAAACAACAGACTCACCGAAAGAGAAATTGGGGAGGCAATCCCTTTCACAGTAGCAGCCAGAAAAATGAAATATCTAGGAATCAACCTAACAAAGGAAGTGAAAGACCTCTACTCTGAAAACTATAGGACTCTGAAAACTGAGATAGAAAAGGAAACCAGAAAGTGGAAAGATATCCCTTGTTCCTGGGTCGGGAGAACCAACATCGTCAAAATGG
>PVIC010012497.1:0-39596 GCA_004025085.1 Thryonomys swinderianus
CTCTCACAGGTAATGTGACTAACAAGTGGTGTGGAGAGGCTTTTACGGCCTGTCTGTCTTCTCTCCAGAGTTTTCCAGCTGCCTGGTCCTCTAAACCAGTAGTCTCCTCCCAACAGGGAGGAGCAGCAGATATTCCAAAAAGCTAATACATATTTCCAATTAATTAGATCTCTTATTTAGGGCAGTCAGCAGTCAAGCAATGTCATAAATAAAATTGTTCATGAATCATAATCGAATAAAAAGAAGTTTAAACACAAATTAAGAATACAAATAATGTGATTGGAGTCTGATAGCAGCATGGGGTATTGTCTTAGTTACTTTTCTCTTTGCTGAGACAAAGTTACCCGACACCCAGCGGCGGAGGAAATGTTCTACTGGCTCAGTTTATAGAGGTTTCAGTCCAAAGTCAGCTGGCTCCAGGCCAGGGTGGCAGAGCAGCGGGGCACTGCACACGAGAAAGAGTTCATGGAAGGTAGAAGACAGAAAGCCACACATGACAAGGGAAGCCAGCAGCCCTCTTTGTGGCCCTCGCATTCTGCCCAGGCCGCCCACCCTTCGAGCAGGTAGCCCTCACACCCAGGGAAGGCCTTCCCATCCTCCACTCTTAGAGCTATGCCAAACCAATCAGTGAGCTAATTTAGTAATCATACACCTTTATGCAAGCATCACATACTGTAGATCTAGCCACCTCTAAAAAGCCCCACCTGTGATCTCATGAGGCTTTGTGAGACACCTACATGGAAGCTAAAATAGGTATCAATAGGTTGTCCTAGACTTTGTAAAGAGCAAGTCCAATGATTCTTCACTGCACACATTAAACTTCGTATCTTTTTAATAGTATTATGTTATTATACTAGTTTGGAATTTTGCCTTCAGAACAAAATTCAGTGAAAATAAATGCTGTGAAACATAAATATTAGAATTTATATTACTCAGTTATATTTTGAATGACTGAGGAAAAAGTATTTTTAATTGACCTGACTTTTGTATCAAAGTTGGTCACAACCAATGTCTGAGACTTACGTTAAGCCTTTTTTCTGTAAAACTGACTCCATTTTAAAAATGGCTAGCTTTTCAGCACTGAATCTGACTTACAGAACAAATTACTTGGGACTAACCACAAATGGAGTAAGAGCCAAAGATCCGGGTTATTGATAATGCTCTATGCTCTCTATCGATCTGTAGACTGGACATACTGGTTTCAGATTCTTTATCTTATCTCCCATGGTAAAGTCACATGGACATGGATACTGCCTATCATTTCAAATTACTGGCCACATCAGTATGAACACATCTACGATACTCTTGAGAATTATAGGTTTCCATTTTAACCTTCAATTATTTAATTAGACATTTTAGAAACATGAGTTGATGGGTATAATGAAATTCAAGATCACTCAAATGTGGACTCATTGAGCTTTTGTAATATTTATAAAAATGTCATTTGTAACTGCCTGCTATGGGCTACATAAAAGCAATCACGTTTATCTGGATATCAGCCCTACTGAGCAGAAACGGTACCACTGTACACTTGAAAAGAAGATTCTCAGAATTCTACTTTCCCAAAGGCAAACCCGAGAGGCAGAGCCCTGTTCACTCCAGGGTTTGTCCTGCCCTAGGCGGTGTGACCCCTCTGTACCTCGGTGCTTATGTCAGGAAGGAAGGAGGGTCAGCATGCACTGCCAGCCGTAGTTTATTGGTGGAACAGCCCATCGCCTCATTGGGCGCTCTGAGTTCGAGCCTTTCTGACCTGTGACAGGGTCAGGAGCCCAAGGACACCTGGCCAGTTGTTAGCTTTACACGTTGCTATTGACCCAAGTGAGCTGAAATCTGATAAAATGCCTCATTGATGGCCTCAAGTTTCACAAACAACTGACACGTTCTGCAAGTTTAACAGGCTCTTCCTGAACTGTGTCCACAAAGTGGAGGCGGAGGATGCCGAGCTGATGAGAAAAATGCCCATTCTCAGAAGCGTACTCTTGAAAATGTTTCCACCCTTAACATTCATTTTGTAAGGAGATTCTGAGGCTGATTAGATTTTAAACCGTTCTCATACCAACCATCAAGGGCACAATCTGCCTTCCAGCATGCATGTATCAGTGTGATTTGTTTTTAAAGTCAGTATGTAAATGTTCGTGATGTGTGACTCTGATTTCTCCTACTGTATTTGCTTCAATAATTTCTACTCCATTTCTGTCTGGGTACAATCCAACCAAGACCAGAGTCCAGGCAGAATAAGAATTTTCTAGAACAGTTCTGCACTGTTTTCTACTCTTAGCAATGAGCACCAGTGAATAAACCTGTCCCGCCACTCCAGGGTACAATAGGCTATTACTCTCCAGGGAGAGAAGAGTCTGTTCTAAAAATAGTAAAGTTTTTTAATACTTATATTTTACCTCCAAGTCTGGAAGACCTACCAATCTTAGGTGTTTATTAATATATTAATAGTCACTTCAACCAAAATTAAAAAAGCCCACATCTCTATTTTTTGCAGGCTAAAATTTCCCCTTTATCCCAGTTTAAACTTCCTGTGTTCTTTTAGCTTCCTGCCTAAATCTTATAGACTAGCCACAAGCAAGTTTTTAACTGTGTTACTAGGTTCAATGCATTTCTCATGCATTTGCAGAATTCATGTTGGATGGTAAATATAAAATTAGGTCATTCATAGAATTGCCTTCTCTACTTAGCAACCACTAGAAAAGGTATCAACAGTTCCAGGAGAAAAACCAGAAAGTCTTTCTTAATATTTCTTAGTGTACTGTGCTGAATGTGATATGAAACTGAATTATTATAACTTTCTGTTACTTTTTTTTTTTTTTTTTTTTTTTTTTTTTTTTTTTTTTTTGCTTTTTGGAGACAGGGTTTCGCTTTGTAGTTCAGGCTGGCCCTGAGCTCCTCACTATGGTGCCCAGGCAAGCCGCCGCGAACTCAGCAATTCTCCTGTCTCTACCTCCCGAGTGCTGGGATGACAGGCGTGAGCCACCAAGTCCGGCATTGTGGTATGCGGTGTTGATTGTTGGTGGGTGTGTCTCCACGCCCAGCATTATATGTGGTTACCGGGGATCGAACTCAGGTCCTTGCGCTTGCAAGGCAGGCGCCGGAACCACTGAGCTAACCCTCCGGCCCAACTTTTTGTTACTTTTAATAGCTGTGTTACATTCCCTTCCCTTTCTTCTTTTAAAATTTTCTTGACTTGTTTTCCTGATGAACTTTAAAATTACCTATCCAGTCCAAATCTAGTTTCTACAGAAATTGAGTTGAATCTATATATTAAGAAAGAATATAGTTCTTAGTTTTGCTATTTAGGGCTCTAATCCAGAGATGAGCTGTGCAGTTTTTTAAAAGATAAATTTTGGCAGAACCAAAATGCTTAAACATTTGTCAGTATCATATTCAACATGGAAATTATCTCAAAGGCCTAAATGATTCAGTCTAGGCATGGTGCATATATTTGTCACTGAGTAGACAGGAATAGACACAGTGAAAGACAAGTAGACAACAGGGGACAATGAGAATTTGGACCCCTAAAAGCTGCCTCCCCAACCCATAACCCCACCTTTGGTAATTGAGACATCGAGGCAGAAAGGGGTGGAAACCCTTAGAAAGTAAAATGTAAGCATGTTGTAAAGAGTGACACAGTAATATGTGGTGACTTCTGATACGAATGAGAGGGGAAATGAGCAGGTTCATGCTTAAATGGGCAGTTACCTCATAGAAAACAAAATAAGACCAGTCAACGTGTTATATTCTCTCACAGCATCACTCTTCACCACAGCAGAGGTAGAAGCAAACCACGTGTCCTTTGATATATGCACGGGATAACAAAATGGGGCATAGAGTGGAGTATTGTTTAGCCTTAGGGAAAGGAGATTCTGAAATTTGCCACAAAATGGATGATCATTGAAGACATCCTTTTCAATTAGATAAGCCAATCATAAAAGGACAAATACATAATTCTACTAACATAAAATATCAAAAGTAGTCCAATTCATGTAGAGAGAAAGTAGAATGGTAGTTTTCAAGGGTTATATAAAGGAAGAGATGCAGAGTAAATTAAAGGATGTATAGATTTCCAGTTTTCTAAGATGCAGAGTTTCTAAGATGAAGATTGGTTTGCACAATATGAATGAATTTAGCACTACTTAAAATGGTTAAAATAGTAAATCTTGTCATATGTATTTTGTTACAATTTTTAAATGATCTATGCTGTATCTTGTTTTGGATTACTATGGAAGAATTTTACAAAGCGTTTTTCTTTTTTTAACAATGATAACTATCACAAATTAGGCACTGTTCTTTCTAAAAGCTGAAAGAACCACAAGACTAGCACAGTACATAGGTTGGGGGAGTTAACATGCAGCAAGAGAAACAGAATATAAACAAGTCAATATATAAATAATAGAATATTTTATAATTATACATGCGAAAAGAATGAGGTGACATTGAGCCGGCTGGGAGCTACTCTTGATCAAGTATCCAAGGTACTTATTTTCTACACCATCCAGCACACACAGCTAACAAGCAGCTAACTAGCTATATACCACGACAGAAAGCTAATGCTGAGGCCCCATCACCGGATTCAGGCTGCTTCAATAAAGATCATTGTTAAATTTGCTTCATAATTTAATTCTTGGTCTATAACACACACAGTTGGATTTACCAGAAGTCAGTAGCCCTCATCCTCCACAGGCAGTAAAATACCAAGACGCGGATGAGAGATTGAGGACGCCTCCAAACAGCGAACTAACCCGGTGTTCCCTTCTTGACCTGCTACAGTTCACACGGATTTTGCAGGATGAAGCCATTACAGAAGTTCTCGCCTTTGTGCCAGGCAGCGGAGGAGACGCATCTCGCACAGACTGACGGGAGATCCGGGCCCCACCCTTTGCTTCAGAATTAGTCACTAGGGCCCACAACCCGTTTCAGGCAGTCAACGGATTCTGGTGTTGCCCCAGGGCCCCTCTTCGGAAAAGAAAGCTCCTACAGGTCTACGTATCAACTTCCATGGTTACTAATTGCAGCAGTAATTGATTCCTGCCACCCTGCCACTGGCGCTTTGTCTCTCTCTCAGCCTGACAATAAGCTCGGAAGCCCGGGGAACCAAAGTGTTAGGCTCTATATTCCACGTTGTGCTCGGCCACTGCCACAGGAGACCCTGTGGGCATGTGGTGCTTTGTCATAAATCTCTAGATGTATCCTATACCTTACTATTTCTATGCTGTTGAAATACACATATTTTTTTTTAAACTTGCTTGGGGAAACACACATAATAATTTATTTTGACTGAGGAGCCATCTGTCAGAGGATTTTGTGGGTACCATCGGGGAAGCACACAGGGCAGAAAGGGTGAGTTATTTCTGGAGGAGACCAGGCACTGGAACAGGCTGGGGGGACAGAAGAGAAAGTTCCTCGCTCAGACTGACTGGAAAAGAAGATGATTTGAGTCGTACAGAATGGTGATGCGTATATTGACAGAAATGAGATTTTGGAAGCATGAAACAGGAACTAGGAGATGAGGAAACCCTCCCACAGAAATCAGTGATCACGGAAAGATCTGGTGACAGTCGTGACAGTCAGGGAGCCCTGTGGGGGTGGAGAACAGGCAGAATGCGGGACCTCAGCTGCGGCTTACTCCGAGAGGAACCCCCCTGAGGCCATCACAAACAGCAACAGCCCAGTCCTGGAAATAAAAGCATTCCTCAGCAGCTGGAGATTTAGCTCAGTGGTTCTGGCGCCTGCCTTGCAAGTGCAAGGTCTTGAGTTCGTTCCTCCGTATGCCGGGCGTGGCGGCTCACGCCTGTAATCCCAGCACTCGGGAGGCAGAGACAGGAGGATTGCTGAGTTCAAGGCTTGCTCTGGGCTACACAGTGAGCTCAGGGCCAGTCTGAACAACAAAGCGAGACCCTGTCTCAAAAAAAAAAAAAGTATTCCTCAGCCATCAGGACACCAGAACTATGTCCACAGGACTGGCCCAGCCCAGCAGCTGACATTTGAAAGCCGGCCTCCTACCTTTGGGCTGAGATAGTGAGAACCCACGTAGCAGTGCGGCCCCTCCAGCTACCTAGCGGGACTCCTTTACTGCCTTCCCTCTGTCCTTCTGATGAAAGCTTTTCCTGTAAATTTGTCCTTTAGTTGTAATTTCCAATATTACCAAAAGCAAGGACTCATGCTAACTGGCAATAGAGAAGAGTGAGGAGTGATGAACTGGACAGAAGGAAATAAAAAGAGTCCATGCAAAGTTCTAAACACAAAGACACAGAGTGCTTTGGAAAGAGGAGGAGAAGTCCTTGTCCTTGGGTTAGAACACAAGGAGGACGAAGTTAGGGCTCCGTCGGGTTGTCTGGGGCCTGGTAGAGCCTTTCTGGTGCCTGTTACCTGGTGAAGAGTCCCCCATGTCACTTCTTTCCCGGTTCTTGAGGTCCCAAAGAATACAACAAAATACACAGAAAAGTTGGTGCAAGTGTACATTTGTTGAAGATGGAAGAGAAATAAAGAGTAGTCTGGTGAAAAGTCTCGCACCAGCCCAGAGAGTAAGGGGAAGGATCTTCGCATGGAATTCCCCCATCCTACAAACAAGGCCTGGGGCAGTCCTCCTCTGGAACACTGTCTTGGCCTTCTGCCATGTGTAAACTGACCTTTGGGAAAGTGCCCTTGGCTTCCTGCCATCTGTAAAGAAAGGGTCAGGAACAGCATCTTTGGATTCCTTGTGCCCAGATGCAAATAAGAGATTGAAAAGAGCACATTCCGATTTGTCCTGCAAACAGCACCAGTATGGAGAATCAAAAGCGGCACATTTCTAAGTAGGTCCTGTGCAGTGACAGTGGCCTCAGCGTGGAGAGAGGCCCTCTCCCTGAAAGCGTTCCTCGCCTGCACTGCCACGACAGCTCTTTCTAAAGCTGAGTCTCCGCAAAAGTCTTAGACTAAATTCCACAATCCAATTTTTCATTTATTTCCAAGCAGAAACAAAAATTGCCCTTTAACATGTCTAAATTTGACAAGGTCCCGGTCCTCTGTCCATGAGGGGCTCGGTCAGGAATGTTCTCCAGAGGTGTCATGGCCGCAGGGGACTAGTGAGCCCTCCAGCTGGGGCAGGAGGGGAGGACTGCTCTAAGTCTGCCTCTACGCCCATACTCTCACAGGCATTGTCACTAGGCTGTCTAGATTTTAACACCCTGCTCCTGGAGAAGCAAGAAAGCTTTGTTGGTACTTCGGGCTAATTCACAAATCTTGGGCAGCAATTCAGTTTAGAAAAAACATTAGTTTCCGGTCTCATGGTGACTGTCCAGTTCTCTGGTGGGACTGGAGAGAGAGATGACAGAAGCCTCCAGGCGATGCCTTTGTCCCTGTGGAGAAGCCAGGCCTACTCCTGGCAAATGTTCCCCGAGAGGGAGCAATGCACATACTCTGTGCAGCTGTGTCCTGAGGTCAGTGCGGGCATCGGGCATGCCCGTGCCACATGCGCCTCTTGTCTCTCCGTTCTTTCTGAAAACGTCTGTGCCAAAACAGAGGAAAACACCGTCATTCCCATTCTGACTCTCTGTATTAAAATAAAGATTAAAAGTCATCTTGAAAAGTATTTTTAAAACACCAAATAAGAATCCCCAGAGATCTGTTTACAATAAAGATAGAGAAACTGGAACCCGGGTGAGCTGTTGGTGGAAATGTAAAATCCTGTAACTGCTCTACAGCAGACATCAGGCTGTTTCAGCTCTCTGCGTGGTAGGAATCCTGCACTACTGCAAGTGAGGTTTGTCCGTGGAAATAAAGATGAGGTCGCGCCAGTGGAATAGAATTGATTATCTCCCTGTGGATTTAGTCTACTTTGAGGTTGGCTTGTAAATTCATTTTAATGCTCCAGTTCGCCTATGGATGGATCCCTTGCATTCTCCTTTGGAACGATTAACATCACAGTTTTCCTGATTTAAAAAATGAGTGGCTCCGCGAAAAGGTAAAACAGAATTACCACAAGATCCAGCAGCTTCACTCGGGGGTCTACCCGGAAGAGTTAACAGCGGGGTCTCCACAAGACCCTAGCGACCGCGCGTTCACAGCAGCGTTACTCACAACAGCTCCAGCACCGCTGGTGTTCAAGGCCGCGGCAGGAAGGAGCCCCTGGTTTAAAAAGAAGGGAACCCCGACGTGCGCTGCTACCACGGGGAACCGTGAGGACTCGGGGGTAAGTTAAACAAGCTGGATGCACGAGATGCATGTACCGTGCGACTGGCCCCGTGAGAAGCGCACAGTGAATCCGTGGAGTTACTAGCGTGGCGTGGTCAGGCCTCCGGGGGATGAAGAAGAACGGGAAGTTAGGGATCTGGACGGCTGGAGAGGGCCGCACAGCAGTGCAGATTCTCTTACTACCGCCAAATCTTACCTAAGAGTGATGAAGGCGAGCGGGGCTCCCCTGTGACCCCAGCTACTTGAGGGAGAGGAATCTCAAGTTTGGGTCCTGCCCAGCGAATTTAGCGAGTCTGTCTCAAAATAAAATTTTAAACACAGACTCAGGATGGAGCCCACCGGGAGAGTGGGGGCCCAGCAAGGGTGGGGCCCCGTTCGATCCCAGATACTCCAGATAAAAGTGAATAAAGGAATTAAACATTTAAAAAGATTAAAACAGCAAGCTTTATAAAATGTGTTTTACCACAAATTTTTATTTTTAGAAATAGTTTTAATTCTAACAATTTTTAAAATAATACGCCTGCCTTATAAGAAATACGAAAACTACAAAAAAAAAGTTAAACAGTAATTTTTAAAGCAAAAACCAGGACTACCAAACAGAAAAACCAATGCTTACCGAATATTTCAACTCATGCTTTAATCGGGAAAACTGTGATGTTAATCAGTTCTAAGGAGAATGTAAGGAACATATATATGCAAGCGAACTGGAGCTGCAAAATGAACTTAGAAACCAGCGTCAAACTAGAGCATTTCCGTCGGGAAATAATCAGCTATACTCCACGGGCGCGACTTTTGTATTTCTGTGGACAACACTCCTCCGCAGCAGGGCAGGATTTCTACGACTCAGAATTGCGAACCGGCCCGGAGCGAGGCCGAGGGCCGCACAGACTTCGACACACTTGCCGGACGCAGGGATCCCGACACGCAGGAGCGCGCCCAGCAGCACTTTTCATTTCCACTTTCAGGTCCTTTGCAAACTGGAAAAACCAAATCTTAAGTGACGCCGCAACCCAGAAACGCACTGGCTTTCAGTTAAACTCAGTGCGGAGCTCTGAGCCCTAAGGAAGCAAATTCAGCAAAGCTTGGCAAACAACTTAAGCGCGCGCAACATCTGGGGACCCCAGGTTCGCACCATCCAGTACCCCCGGAGGAGCGTGAGCGGGGCACGACGGGCACCCCGCAGGCGCTGCAGGGGGGTGGGGAGAAAATGTCCGAAGTTGCCGAAAGTGCCCCGGAGGTGGGAGGGCGGTACCCGTGCCCCGCCCTCTCCTCCCGCCCACAGCGCAGGCCGCACCGCCGGGCGCCGGGAGCCGGGGGAGGCGACCTCCGCTGGGCCCGAGGGGGCGGGGTGCCCGCGTGTTCCCGAGCGGCGACAAGGGTGGCCCCGCCGCCGGGAGCGCTGCCCTCGCGCCTCCCACGCGGGCTGGGCCGGGCCGGGACCGGCACCTGCGGTGGTTTCGGTTAGACCCGCCCTCGGGCCGGTTTCGATCAGGGACTGCGCGAGGGCGGGGGCGGCCCTGGGGCCAGGGGGCCGGTCCGCGCGGGAGGCGGGAGCGCCCAGCCCCAGCCGGGCCGCGGGAGCCGGCGCGTCGGCCGAGCGGGCGGCGGGAGCGGCTGGCAGCGGGCCCGGGATGCGGACGCCGGCGGCGATGACGGTGGGCATGGTGTGCGCGCCCTGCGGGCTGCTGCTCAACCTGATCAGCACGCTGGCCCCCGGCTGGCGGGCGGCGCGCGGCTTCCGGGACCTGCCGGTGGACGCCGTCCTGTACCAGGGCCTGTGGGACGCGTGCCTGGAGCAGAGCAGCCGCGAGCGCGAGTGCGGCCAGCCGGACGAGTGGGGCTACTTCGGGAGCCAGCCGGTGCGCGCGGCCCGCGGCCTCATGGTGGCGTCGCTGGCCGCCACCGGCCTGGGGCTGCTGCTGGCCGCGCTCGGCGTTCGCTGCTGGCGGAGGGAGCCGCGCTGGGCGCTGGCCGGCCTCTCGGGCGTCGTGCTCGCCGCCGCCGGCCTCCTCGGCCTCGTCCCCGTCTCCTGGTACAGCCACTTCCTGCGCGACCGCGAGGTGCTGCCCGGCCCGGACAGCCCGGTCACGCTGCAGGCGAGCTACAGCCTGGTGCTGGGCTACCTGGGCAGCTGCCTGCTGCTGCTGGGCGGCTGCGCCCTGGCGCTCAGCTTCGCGCCCTGGTGCGCGGAGCGCTGTCGGCGCTGTCGCAAGGCGCCCCCCGGCGGCCCGCGCCGCAGCAGCGTCAGCACCGTCTACGTGGACTGGCCCGAGCCCGCGCTGGCCCCGGCCATCAAGTACTACAGCGACGGCCAGCACCGGCCGCCGCCCGGCCCGAGCCGCGCCTCCGCCAAGCCCAGGGTGGGCTTCCCCCTGCCGCGGCCGCCCAGGGCCTACGCCAACCCGGCCGACGTGCTCGACGGGGAGCGGGACGCGGCGGCCGCCTCCGAGGACACTTCCTCGCGCAGCACCCAGCCCTGCCGGTGCTCGCTGCCCTGCGACTCGGACCTGTAGCCGCCGGGCCCCCTCGCTCGCTCCGCGCAGCTCCGAGCTCAGCCCCGGGCCGGGGGCCCCCCGGCGCCCTCCCGCCCCGTCCCACATTGAGACGGGCGTGCTGCGGTGCGGACGGCACCGGCAGCTCCGAGCAGGAAGGCCCCTGGGCGACCGTCCTTCCCTGCGGCCTTCGTGGGCGTTTAGTGCAGCTGCGTTCGGTTTGCTTTGTTTTCTCCTGAGGCCCGGTCCTCTTCAGAGCAGCCTCGTCTCCTGCTTTCTTGCGGAAGAGGAGTATGAAAGGGCAGGACGGGCGCGGGGACCGAGGAAACGCAGAAATCCGCAGAGGCCCGGGGTCAACACCTTGACTCTACAGTGAATCTCGCGGCAGTGTAATTCTTGTGTTTTTCCTGCTTTATTGCTTCTCTGTCGTCAGGCTCTCAAAGGCCAGCGTCTTTTTGTCAGTTTGAAAGAGGCGGCTGTCTCGGCGCTAAAGGAACGCAGTAACCTGGAGAACTGGGATCCACCCTTGCCCCGCAGAAGCAGGATTTACCCTTTTTATCACTTATTTTGGTGTGAAAAGTGAAGTCATTCACAACTTTCTCTTCCAATAACCGGGACAGTGAAGACATCAACATTTTATTGCTCGATTGCTTGGATTCCGCGTCCTGGACAGCAGAGGACTACAGATGTACTGCTTTGTACAAAATTCAACCTTTCAGTGACATTTAGTTGAAGTAGACATGTACATACCTTTTATTTATAAATAAAATTTAAACAAGCAGTCTCAGTTACTCACAAAAGTGTCTTTGTCTCCAGCACAACCTAATGGAGTTTTAGTATTCATTACTAACAATTTTCTATCTGCTTAGGCGCTGTTTGTGAAATTTAGCACTCCTTCTTTGTAAGCCTTCACGTTAGATTATGCAAAGAAGCCAGCAGACCCTGCTTAAATCGCTGATTGCTTTGTGTGAAGGATCCTGCTGTTTTCCCAGCAAAGCCATGTCTATTGTTGAAAAAACTAGAAGCGCCAGTTTTTCACCTGAGCTGAGAGGAGAAACGTTTTTCTTCTTTTGTAGGGAGTTTGAAGTCAGAGGGGGCAGAGGGACTCCCTGGCCAGGAGGGCTGGCTTTTCACCCTGACTGAACTGAATCTGACTTTAAAAAAAACAACAACAGTGTTTTGTATGTTTCTCTTTTTTACCTTTATAATTATTCTCTGCAGCCTTATATGCAAAGCACTTTGATGATTAAGATGTGTTCAGTGAAAGTTTAAAATCTCTTTTGCTCTATTAACAAAAATAAAATTCCTTTAAGGAATGGAGAATGCTTTTTCTTCTAAAAATGTTCAGGCCCCTGTGGGAAGAGACTCCTGCCTGCATCAGCCCGGGGCCTGTTTTAGGTCGGAGGCTCAGCCTGTGCCACAGCAGCAAATAGCGACAGTAGCCTGAGATGCAAGAGGCAGGTGCGGTGGAGTCTCAGGGGTCCTGCTGCGGGCGAGTGTGCGTCCTAAAGGGGTCCTGATTAGCAGGCGTCTGCCCTGCAATGAACCTACCGACGCGGAGTGGCCTGGTCTCCCTGCAGTCGTCCACAGCCACGCTGGCCATCGCAGCGCACTCTAAGTAGCAGGGCGAGTATACATCCTCTTAGCAGCTTTCCAAGGTGACTCAGGTTTGCCTAGAGGACGAGGACCAGAGAAAGCGGAGCTGAAACTGCACCTCCTGGGCTGCAGACTGGCTGTTTCCTTCGCTCTGCAGCACAGCCTCCCTAAGAAGGAATGAGCTGTGATGAACAGCCCAGGTGGGGGAGGGGCTGTCAGGCTGCTTCAGCAACTACCTTGCTGCTCATGCTCAGACCCTATACCGGCTAGGGGTCTGGGTCCCTGACATCTCTCTCACACACCTGTGGGAAAACAAGACCATTTTAGGTCCTGCCCTGCCATAGACTAGCGTGAGAGGTAGTACCGAGTGAAAGGAAGGAGAGTAAACCAGCAACCAGGGATGGCGGAAGAGGTCTGAGTGGGTTGCAAGAAGGGGGGTACCCTACAGGTGGGGGAAACAGCAGACTGCAAGTCCTCACGCGTATTTCTGGAAGACAGAGGTAAGGACAAGAAGAAGCAGGCGGTACATTTTTATAGGCCCGAGCAAAGCCTGTCACTTGCCCTTTAAAGAAAGCTAATAGCTGCTTTAAAAGAAAATCCAAGCAAATATAAACAATCTGATTGTGAGTAGCTGCTCAAGAATATTTTCTTCTGCCCAGGTTCAGACAGCCCCACGATGCACATAGGACGCCAGAACCTCAGTGATCCTTCGGACTCAGGAGTGCTGGGCATTTTTCTCATCGGAGTCTCTCCCTCAAACCCGCCTGGTATCTCTAATCTGACCTCCCTGAGACGAAGTTCTGCTGTCCATCTTTATAGGGAAGATGACACCTCAGGAGTTTCCTCTGTGCCATCCCCTTTTAGCTTATTTCAATACTTCCGTGATGTGGCCAAGGTCTAAGTTTCTATCCTGTTCTTTCCTGCTCATTTCCACTTTCTAAGTACCTTCTGCCCACACTGGCTTACAGATGCCACATTTGAACACAGATTTAGTCCAGGTATGTACCGATAGCTGTTACCATGAAATTTTAGACCACATCCCTGCTTTGTGTCCCTGTTTCCAACCAGAGTCAATGTCTTCCTTACACTGGTGTGAAGACATTAATAATAAGCCAAGCAGAGCAGTCCAAGCATGTGCATGCTCTGAACCCAGCAGGCAAGAGCTGGCTGATGCCGGGCGTGGTGGCTCACGCCTGTAATCCCAGCACTCTGGAGGCAGAGACAGGAGGATTACTGAGTTCGAGGCTTGCCTGGGCTACATAGTGAGCTCAGGGCCAGCCTGAACTACAAAGTGAGACCCCGTCTCAAAAAAAAAAAAAAAAAAAAGAGCTGGCTAATATGAATCCTAGTGAACATCCATACTCTCTTTTGCTGACTGTAGTACCCACATACTTTAAAAAAAAATTTGGTGTTGACAAATCCTGGGTCTGTGCTTCTGTATGTATCAAATATATTCATTTATTTTATTAATTTCAGAACAGGAGCATAAGAAAAGAACAGCACCTTTTGTAAATTCTTATCAGAAAGAAGCACTAATTTAGTGAAATTTACCTGAGAGAGAGGATGGTAGGAAATTAATACCCAAACATCTGCCACTTTGCAGGAACTTGGCTTTCATCCTACGAGGCACAGAGAACACGGTCTTTGATGTGAAGAGACCCAGGGGATTAATTTACTCAAAGTTACCGTCAGAGCCAAGACTCAACTCCAGACCTTCTGACTCGGCCAGGAGCCCTGGGATTGGACGCTTTTATGGGTGTCTCACAGCCTGAGATATACGGAGACTGAGCTGAACACTGACTGTATTTATACAGGTCCTATTTTCTAAAACCAACTAAGAAAACCACATGATTTCTTCCGATTTAAAAGATGATTATTTTAATAAGTAATTACCATTCACTGCAAACTGTTAAAGAAGATTAAACAGTACACAATAAAATATATAAGCAATTTTATTGGAATGTTTCAACTTCTTTCATAAGGGCAGTCTTTCTGTAAAGAGGTTAGCAATTCCTGTGGGGAAGGAGAGTAGAAGTTAGACAATATACACTACATGAAAACAAAGCCAAAATGCAGAGACTCCTGAACTGTGCAGAAGGCAGCAGAAAACATAGACCCACCTAGGTTTTGGGAATAACCCCACTACAGCACAAAACCTCACCCCTTGTGGAAGTCCACTAAACACTAAATTTTTTGGTTACTATTTCATACGTGTTTCACTTTGTTCACTTCTAGCCCTTCAAACCACAGTCTAATAAGAAAAAGGTTACAGAGCAAAAGTTACATACTCATAACTGTTTCATATGCACAATCACCAATAACAAGGATCCCATTAAGCTAACACTGACTTCTACCGGGTTGGGATTTCAGAAGGATCATACTCTATGTCTCACAATCCACCTTCCTCAGAAAGACTTCCCGGTCTTCCTCAATATACCTGCTCATCATAGGCTTCATTGACAAAAATCTCACTGTTCATTAGATTCTCCTGCTCTTGGTTACTTTCTTTATCACAAGCCGAGTTCCTCGATGATCTCCTAGAATCAAAGAAACGAGGTCAGAAGAGTTGTTCTTTGAAGAAGAATCTTGGTTTATGATATGATTTAGAAATGGAGACCTGGTCCTCTAGGTTATTATAGAAACTATGTCTTATTTTAATTTTCTTTTTAATGATACAAAATGATCTAGAATGGGCAATGTTTGATCAATTACTTATCAGTAGGCATTGGCTTAACTTTTAAAATAGTAATTGTCCTCCCCTGAGGGAAACCAAATGACTGAAGTCATCCAAGGACAGGTAAGTGGCGGCTGAACACCAGTGAATTAAGAAAGCAGGTGAATGCAGCGGAAGGACCCAGCATGACAATTAGAAGCCAATGGGAGGCATCTTGCTTCATCTGAATGTTAACTGGACAGCTACTAACTAGCATCACCTTGGAAACAGATATGCCAATTCTCCTGGCCTTTCTCTAGTCTGTGAAGACAAGATAGAGATACAGCTTTTAAGTCTGTAATAATTTCTTTACTTCCTCATCTGTAGGCTGCTTAATGTCCTTTCTCCACACTTCTATTTTCTTCCATCGTCTCTTCTTAGAGTATATTTTAATTTGTCAGAAACATCATTTTGCTATTCTTGTTTCTTTAATGTCTTTCTTGTTCTTGAACAAAACTTCATGACTCTTACATTATTCTTCAGTTTCTTTATTTTACCTCCACTTATGGATTAACTTGTACCCTCTAGGGTTCCCCAAATCTATACATTGTAACACTAACACCACAGAGCTCAGAATGCATCTGTTAGTCTTTGAGGGGGAATTAAGTTTTAAAAAATGAGTTCCAATCCAATATAACTGATTTTTCTTTTCTTTTCTTTCCTTCTTTCTCTTCCTTCCTTCCTTCCTTCCTTCCTTCCTTCCTTCCTTCCTTCCTTCCTTCCTTCCTTCCTTCCTTCCTTCCTTTCCTTCCTTCCTTCCTTTCCTTCCTTCCTTCCTTCTTTTTTTGAGACAGGGTCTCACTCTGTAGTTCAGGCCAGCCCTGAGCTCACTATGTAGCCCAGGCAAGTCTCCAACTCAGCAATTCTCCTGCCTCTGCCTCCTGAGGGCTGGGATTACAGGTGTGAGGCACCATGCCACCACTGATTTCTTTATTTCTTTATAAGAAAAGGAGACTAGGACACAGAGAAGGGATATTGGGAGGCATTATCAATCTACAAGCCAAGGAAAGAACCTACAGAAGAAATCAGTCTTCTGATATGTTGATTTTGGATTTCTATTTTCAAAACTGTGAGGAAATGCTTTCTGCTGTCTATGACACCCAACATCTGCTACTGCATTATGGGACTCCTAACTAACTAATAGACCTCTGAAGAAATTTCCCTCCAATCACTAGAACCAACCTAACTGCATCACTGAAAGGGAAACCGCTCATTTCATTCTGGAGATACTATCATTGATAGCCATTGTGACCAATTTTACCTTCACACAGGCCTCCCACACCATATAGGATTGTTTATCTCAGGTCTCACTCAAAAAGACTCAGTCATTATTTTTCCAAGAAATGTAATAGATCAGTCTAAATCATTAACTAAATTCTTCCTCAGAAGACAAATTTCTAGAGCGGATTTATACCCTCAATCCTGTTAATCTTATTTCTTTGGAATACAGATTTTCACAAAGCTGCTCACCTTTTTAATTCATGCCGTCTTCTGAAATACGTAAGCGCTCCCACAGCTGCCAGAACCAGTGACAGAGCCGTGGTGAGGCTGAGGACTAGGAAGCCAGGAACAGAGATCTGCGCCTCTTCACAGAACTCTCGGCCGTGATCTGTCAGACAGCTGCATTTTCTCAGCGTCCCTTCCACCACGCAGATTCCCTTCCCATGACAGAAAGTGCTAGTGCAGGGCCTGTGCTTTGTCCTCTGGGAACCCTTGAGGTGAGCAGACTCTCCTCTCTCCTTGATCTCTGGGATCTTGCTCGGGCCAGCAGGCATCGGTGTGGTGAGTGCTCTCCTGCCAGGAGATCTTATTGCTTCTTGACCTGGGTGTCCAAGAGTGGTCGACCTGGTGGTCTCAAGAGCGTGGCTTGCTTTTGCAGCCAAACTCTTTCCAGATTCTGGTCTTTTAGGGGTTGCTGTTGAATGGGTTTTACCTGTATTGGCACATGCATCCACATACATATATACACACTCTTCAGTTAAGAATCATATTAAAAGAACAAGAAATCTTAAGACATTAAACTCCTCATATCATAGGCATTTTAGAGTGCTTGGTTTAGGACCACTTTATTCTATTTACCATACCATTCTACTTTTTTTTTTTTGTACTGGAGATTGAACTCAGGACTCTGTGTTTGCCAGATAAGCTAAATCCCCGGCCCTCATAACATTCTACTTCTAAGCAATGACATGTGAAGTTTTAGTCAAGATATACCCTGCCATTTACAAAAGAAGTTCCTTTGTTCTGTAAGGATTTATGGGATAGATCAAAATAAATATTTGTACTAGAAAGATTTTTCAGATCTAAGTAGGTTTGTCTGTAATATTTTCTAATGTTTTGAAGCTAAGTAACCTGTAGGTCTGGTGAGATCTACCAGTTTCAGATATAAATCACTGTTGGGCCGGACGTGGTGGCTCACACCTGTAATCCCAGCACTCGGGAGGCAGAGACAGGCGGATTGCTGAGTTTGAGGCTTGCCTGGGCTACATAGTGAGCTCAGAGCCAGCCTGAACTACAAAGCGAGACCCTGTCTCAAAAAAAAAAAAATTTTTTTTTAAAAAATCACAGTTGGTATAAGTGGCAGAGATCATGTAGATAAGTCAAAGCCTAAACAGGTGCTTCCAACCAAAGACAAATTAACAAACTCAGTTTGGATTAAGGTATTTCACCGTTCTCTTCATTACTGTTGGCAGAAGTATTGTTTCTCATCTGAACACTAAAGACAAAACTACTGGGTGGAAACACAATCTTACCAATAAAACAGCTTCTTGCCTCTGATTTAAACCGGTGTCATGCTTTATATCTAAAATGTCCCCCAAAAGTCTCCTGTGCTCATAGCATGGCTGGTGAATGGATCATGGGGCACTACACTCATCAGCAGGTTCATAAACTGATGAGCTCATGTGCTGTTAGGAGACAAGTCACTGAGGATGTGCCCTGAGAGGGTGTGTTCCTGCCCTCCATTCCTCCCTTCACTCTGCTTCCCAGACGCCGTTGAGTGGAGCAGATTTCCTCCATCGTGCCCTCTCCCATGCCATTTCTGCCCTAAGCCAGCCGACTGTGTATAGACTGAATCCTCTGAAACCATGAGTCAAAATAAACCTATTAATATAAAGCCTTTATATTAATGGTGTTGGGCATTTTGACTTAGCAACAGGAAAGTGACTAATTCAGCTAGTAGGAGAGTTTCCCCCCGGGAAGTGTAGGATCCTTGATGCAGGAAGCCAACCTAGTTTTTATACCCAGTGCTTTTTCCTCCCCACCTCAAGGCAAAGTGAGATAGCTATTAAGAAGCAAAGCCATCATGTTGACTTAGGCCACTGGGAATGGGAGAACAGGTGAAGGTAACATTAGGCTCCTGGTTTAATTTTAAAACCAGGTAGTGAAAGTGACAGATGTCCTTCTTGTGGATACCAACGGCAACCCTGTTCCTTTTGTTGAGACACTACAACACAGGATTTCAATAACATTTCTTCTTTTGCTAGATATCAGAATCAACTCTGAGATCAAAATTCATTTCCTTTTCTATTTAGAATGAAGTTAGTAGGGGTAATAACTGATCTTACAGTTAGCCATGTTTTGAAGTGAAGTGAAGTGAATTAATATTGAGAACTGAATGAAAAAACTGCAACCCCTTTCCACGAAGCCACTATCTGGCCTGGTACTTAACGACAATCATCTACAGCTAGTTTTAAGTCCCAGCGTCAGTACTGAGTTCTAGCATGACAGCTTTAGACCAACTTCTCATGTGGTCCTCAGCAATTATATGAGTTAGGAAGAGCTGTCTGCACTTTAAAAAGAGGGAAGCAAAGCAGGTCAAACAGTTTGCCCAACCTCCACCCCCCAGCTCTTACTGTGTCACTAATTTAATCTGAATCAAATCTAGCTTCAATGAGTGGCATTTCAACCAACATGCAGCAAGCCCTGTAAAGACTCAGTAGACATTACTCACAGCCCATCTCATCAGATCCATCAGGACAGTCAGGGTGACCATCACAAACTTGCTCTGTGGAGATGCATTTCCGACCATCCTTACAGGACTGTGATGGCAAAGAGCACTGGGCAGCTTCAATGCATTTGTTTGCATCAGCCAAGTCGTACCCACTGGCACACTTGCAAGTCTGACCCTTGGGGTTTGGTAAACAGATGTGGCTACATCCACCATTGTCTTTCGAGCAGCTGTGATTACCTGTGGATCCCCACCCCCCCACCCCACAAAACATACTGAATAAAAGTCAATTCATAAGAGTCATGTGCAAAATTTTTCTAATACATATTCATAGAAAGAGGATGCAGATACCCCCAAATTAGATAGCATTTCAATTTAATTCCTTTTAATCAAGTCGGTTCTGAATCATTAGTGATTCTTCTTCATAGATGGGATGCCTTTAGAAGTCTAGGATGGCTTAAGAAAACTGAGGGGCCCTCTAACTAATTCAAGAGTTTCTTATGAATTTTGTTCACTTGAAGCACCTGCCATCAGAACTACAAATGACTTGGAAATTAGTCTTTTTATTTGAAAATATGGAATGTGTGGTATTTATTATCCCTTTGAGAGACAGATTAGGTCAGCCGTATTCCACAAGGCCTGTATCTTAAGGTTTCAACTTTTTTTTTTTTTTTTTGCTTTTTTGGATACAGAGTCTCGCTTTGTAGTTCAGGCTGGCCCTGAGCTCACTATGGTGCCCAGGCAAGCCGCCGTGAACTCAGCAATCCTCCGGTCTCTACCTCCCAAGTGCTGGGATTACAGGCATGAGCCACCACGTCCGGCATTGTGGTATGCGGTGCTGATTGTTGGCCCAGCATTATATGTGGTTACCATGGATCGAACTCAGGACCATTGTGCTTGCGAGGCAGGCGCCGGAACCACTGAGCTAACCCTCCGGCCCTTAAGGTTTCATCTTAGTGATGTTTCATCTTGTGATATTCCAGGAGCTGTGGTATATGTGGTCCAGATAAAACCAATAATAATGTCAAAAGAAGTCTTGTTCTAACTCTGAGAACTAAACAACATATCGTATGAGTGCCCATGCAACGGTCTGAAGAATTCTAAAAAGTTCTCCTCACTAGGCAAAGACCACAGGAGGCTATGCATGACTGACACCACTGCATAATCTTTAGTTTTCAGAAATAAAATAAGGATCTACAAAGCGAGACCCTGTCTCAAAAAGCAAAAAATAAATAAATAAATAAATAAATAAAATAAGGAAGAAGCAGTCTCTTAAGACTAATGCATTCATTATATATAATGGTATGTGTGGCTGATAAATTGAGTTCACACTGCTGACATTAATCTCATGTAGGGACAGATTCCATCTGTTGATATTTATTTAGGCCATCACTGTCTTCCTGAAGCATTCAGATATGCCAGTGGTATCTGCAGAGAATAGTGGAGAAATACAGCTGAGGACTCTCAGGTAACATCGAAAGTAAATGCATGTGGCACTGAGTAGACTTCAGACTAGCCCTACTTTGGAGCTAAAATGTTATTGCAATTGTAATGTAGTTGTTGTGATTCAGTCTATAACAATAAATCTGAAAGCAGAATGCAAATGCTACAGAGGATCATAACCAGCCCTCGAAGATCTGTGTGTAAAGGTTTGCTCTTCAGCGTTATACGGTAGGTGTCACTTTTAAGAAGCAAGACCTGATGAGATATCCTTTGTCACTGGAAACATGCACTTTAAGAGGATTATGGGACCCTGGACTCTTCCTCTTTTTTTTTTTTTTTTTTTTTTTTACTTCTTTGTCATGAGACGGGTTTTGCTCTGCCACATACTCCTTCCATGATGTACAGATTTGCCACAACCCAAATGTAGCGAGACAGTTTATCAGGGACTAAAATGCTTAAAGCTGTGAACCGAAACAAACCATTCACTTTATAAGTTTATTATCTCAAATACTCATTAAATTAAGAGAAAGCTAGCACACCAGTTCTACAAACCCCTAGCCAGATATTATTGTATGTGGTAGATAAATAAATAATAGGACTATCTATGTAACTAAACCAATCTATATCTGCATAAAGACATGAGGGTTGTGTAAATCTATGGGAATTTGCCAAAGAAATAGTTTAACGTCATGAATGAAAAAGACAAAAATATTTCAAGACCATATTGCATGGTGATGTATCCCTTGTAGCATTCGGTGTTCAATCACTGTGACAAAATACCTGACAGAAACAACCTACAGGACAAAAAGAAAAAAATTATTTTGGCTTATGGCTGCAGAGCATCCAGTCCAAGGTAACTTGGCTCTGTTGCTTCTGGGACTATAGTGAGTCAGAATACTACAGTGCGGAGCATGTGATGCAGCCAGGCAGCTCACCTCAGGACAAAACAAAGTGAGAGAAAGAACAAGGAAAGCTGTTCCCTCCCAGGCACACATCTAGTGATGTACTTCCTCCAACTAGGCCCCACATCCTGAAGTTTCCACCACCTTCCAATAAGGCCATCAAATTGTGACTCCATCAATGGGTCAATCTAATGATGAGTTTACAACCTCTAAGATCCAGTCACCTTCCTAAAGTCCCTCCTGAGATCCTTGCTGCACCAGGGACAAAGTTTGGCACATGAGCTTTGGGGGTCAATTCAGATCCAAATCATAACCCTCTCCATGTGGAAATTCAGTAGACTTTCATGTTTACATAATCATTGCAAGTTTACTTACCTTGTTGATTCAATGTACTATATACTTTTAAGTCAACAATCTTCTGGTCTACTTGGAACCACCAGTTTTCTGAAACTTCTTTTTTGCTATACCAAACTTTAGTGATCTGGGCTAAAACAAAAGTCAATGGATAATTGTAAACAAAAAATGAAATTTTATCTTAAACCTCTTGAACAGAGAGCATTGTTCAATATGCATATTTTACTTAGCTACCTAAATTCTAGACAAATAAATAGCTTTACAGCATAGATATACATGTAGTTTTCTAAATCTTGTTTGTGAGAAGAAATTCCAAGAGAAATCAAAACCACTATATACTTTCCTCTAAATAAAATCATGTTAATAAATTGTGTCTAAAATATTATATGTTCAAACAGGAAAAAGATATATACCACGTGGTCGATGCAATGAGTACTTTTAAATAACATTCTACTACCATATTTTTGTAAATGCCTTATTTGAACAAGAGTTATCAGTGGACGTTAGGATAGATGGCAAAGGTTTCACCATATTACGTAGCGTATTGCCATCTCTGGAGTAGGATGTGAAAACTTCTTTTTGCTATTCTGATGTGGCCAGCCAAACTGGCCAATGGGCTGGCATTAGAAAACACAAAGAGACATGTATTTTAAGAACAATTTTCCAGTTTCATCAAGTCTGGACATGGTCAAAAATTTATACACAGGAATCTAATGTATACATAATAATATACTAGAAGACTGTCACTTAGGACAATCCCTTTGAAATGTCAGAAATGCCGCGTTGGAATACGCTAATGCAGCTACTAATTTCATGTGTATTTCGTTAACTAAGATGGCCACTGTCCTCATTTTTTTTTTTTTTTTTTTTTTTAGACAGGGTCTCGCTTTGTAGTTCGGGCTGGCTCTGAGCTCACTATGTAGCCTAGGCAAGCTTCGAACTCAGCAATCCTCCTGTCTCTGCCTCCCGAGTGCTGGGATGACAGGTGTGAGCCACCACTTCCGGCACTGTGGTATGTGGTATTGATTGCTGGTGGGCGTGAGTCTCCATGCCCAGCATTGTATGTGGTTTCCGGGGATCGAACTCAGGACCTTGCACTTGCCAGGCAGGCACCGGAACCACTGAGCTAACCCTCCGGCCCCACTGTCCTCATTTTATAGAGAGGGCATTTCAGCTACAAACTGACAGAGCAGGTAAACCACTGAGTTCCTGTCCCTGGCCTAGTATTCTCCACCCTACACCATCACTATGGTTTGGATAAGTGCTCCTCAAAAGCCTGTGTGTTGCAAGCTTAGTCTCCAGCTTATTGCAACTTTTGAAATGTGAAGTCCAGTGCCATGGAAGGATCGCTATGGGTGTGTACTAGAAGGGAACTTGGGGCCTTCGCCTCTCCTCTTCCTGTGTTTTCACTTTCTGGTTGCCAGGGGTGGGCGGCTTCCTCGGCCTCATGCTGCACCATGATGTACTGTCCCACCTAAGGCAACAGGACCAAGCGACCATGAATTAAGCTCTGGGAACCCATGGACCCAAATAAACTCTTCCTCCTTATAATTTGGTTATCACAGGTGCTCTACCATTCTAATAGAAAGCTAGTGTAATCAAAAAGCAGAGAGCCTCCTATGAAAACCAGAGATTTTAAAAATGGATAAATCTATTCATATAGAGAATACTAAGTAAATAAGTCAGACACCAACCCCCCCCAGTCAAAGAATCACTGTTATACGTTCCTTTTCAAGTTAGGGAAGTTACTTAGTTATACTTCCAAAGAAAGCCACTTCCTAAGACAGGTTTCTAAGCAGTAGCAGATACTTTTTGGATTATCAGGAGTAAATGTAAATGGCAAAGACACTCAGATACAGACTCAAGACCTACCATCATCACCAGTTGTCCAGAACATCAAGCCTTGACCACATGTAAAGAGGGTAAGGCCCTGAATTCCTCTGCGGTCTACTCTGTGTCTGGAGCCATCTTGCTGAATGCTCTCTATGAGCCCTCGCCCTAGGAAAAGAGGGTCAGTTGATTTTATTTATTACAAACAGCAACAGCACTTTATTCTTGTCCTGCCTCATGTCCAACAGGACACTATCTGCCACACATTCTCCGGAGCCAGTTCTGCTTCATCCACTGCTCTCTAACATGAACTCACAAAGATGTATTCATGCATTAAATTCTCAACTGTATTTCTTTACAAAGGACTAAGTGCATACTCTGGGGGTCCTAGCATGCTACTTAGGAAGGGAAAAGTCTGTATTAGTGTGGAATTGTCAGCAGAAAATGTAAACATGGGCCTAAAATCTATTTGAAGTTATTGCTGAAGACCAGAGTGCACAACTTCGCTGTTTCACTGTGGCTCACGGTCCCTCTAGTTCATGTTCAGAACATGGGTGACAGCAGCTTACCAGAATCAGCCCAGTACAGTCGAGTCCCTGAATCTGCAAAGGTCAGGCCCACAGGCACCTGGGACTTCTGCCAAAGAACCTTCCTCCCACTGCCATCCATGGCGGCACACTCAATGCTGGACACACGACGGCCATCACTCCTAGGACCCAGATCCACAAAGCACATGGTGGCGGCAGGTGGGTGCAGGACAACAGAGGCTGGGCGGGAAAGATTTTCACGGAGCAAGACAATGGGATACTGGCCTTTTGAGGAAGCTACATTAATGTGGGGATTGTCACTATCGATCCAATATATGTTTCCGCTCAGCCAGTCCACAGCAAGGTCAATCACAGACCCCTCCACAGATATGAGTTTCCTCCAAGAAAGTATCCCAGACTCTTTAAGCCTCAGTAGCCTGATATCACCATTATTCAACTCAGAAAGGTACAAGGCCTCTTCCTGCACAAGATAATCCATGGACCCAAGCTCGTTCACATTGGTAAAGGGAAGCATTCTATGCTCTGGTAAAGCTGCTTGTCCTGGTAAAGCTTTGAGATTTTTCAGGTAGATCTATAGGGGAGGAGAATAGGTGAATGAATAGAACTGGTTGAAGCTAATCTAATTCCATAATTTAATTCTGCATTAATGTGACAACTTTTAAATTCAAGTTTTCAGTTCTTTTATCTTCTAAAATCAGAGATTAGTTACTTGCTTCCTTTCCTGGAGCTTCAAGCACTAAAAATTTCGAGAATCTGTCTGCTTTGAAGATTTACTCTTCTGTTTAAAGTCTTTTAACTGAGACCCAAGTAGTCATATCTTATTGAAACTGACACCAGTCTCCCACTCCAAACTTGTTTGGTCATTTTAAAACATCATAGTTGACAGGTCTTCTGAGTGGTAAAAGTAAGGGGTGACTTACTTATTTATGCCTTTTATTTTCCTGTAATTTAAAACACGTTTCCTCCCAAAATATACTTCTTCCCAGTGAGCTGCTTATATTTGGAGTTACTATTCTACATCATCAGCTACATCAAGACAACTAAACAAATATAAATCTCATCCTCCAATCCCTGATTTGACCATGTTCTGGTGTCCTAAGCATTTCTTTTTTTTTTTTTTTTTTTTTGAGACAGGGTCTCGCTTTGTAGTTCAGGCTGGCCCTGAGCTCACTATGTAGCCCAGGCAAGCCTCCAACTCAGCAATCCTCCTGTCTCTGCCTCCTGAGTGCTGGGATGATGGGCGTGAGCCACCATACCCAGCACTGTGGTATGTGGTATTGATTGCTGGTAGGCGTGAGTCACCATGCCCAGCACTGTATGTGGTTACTGGGGATCGAACTCAGGACCTTGCGCTTGCAAGGCAGGCACCGGAACCACTGAGCTGACCCTCTGGCCCTCCTAAGCATTTCTTAGGGAACTTTAAGTAGATGGTAGGGCACCTTCATTGAATTATTTAATAATTGCATTATTGGGTCATATTCATCCTTTTATTATGGCCAAGATACTTTATTTTGATTGTGATGTCATGTAGCATATAGTTAATACTAAAATGTAAGGCTATTTGAAGAATACTTCAAGGAAAAGAGCACTTATAACTGAAACTGTATGTGGAGAATTCAAATACCAAGAGGCTGAAATGGAACACAGGGCAAGCTTCCTGTTAGTACCTGTGTGATAACCTTGGGCAGTACAAGGAAGACGAATGCAGACTCCTGGAGTGGGACACAGCTGAGCCCATCATCTGTGAGCCAAAAGCCAACCGGGCAACGGCAGCTGCCTTTGGATTGTGGGCTCAGCAGACACAAGTGAGAACATCCAGTGTCCAGACAGGGGTTCAAAGACCTGGGCTGGAGCACTTCATGCATTATCTGGAAGAAAAGATCTTGATGCTGCTATGTATTCTTGATGCAAGATAGACACTTTTTCCTTTCTTTTCTTTTTTATGATTGTAGAGATTGAGCCTAGGACCCTGTGCATTTTAAGTGCACCTTTACTATTAAACTACATCCCCAGCCCAAGTGTTGCATTTTAAGAACTATAGCTAGACATCATTAAGGTGGATATTTAGCAGATCTCTCACAAACACAGACATACACATACACACATACAGACACACTTTTCAGGAAGTACTAGGGAGGTATTTCAAACAGCACACTGGACACCTTCAGTCCATAGGGCTGTCCAGAACGCTTGATGAGGACTGCCCGGTTCTTGCCTGTCATCTTCTGCACACGCTGGATTGTTCCTGTCTTCATCTCAGACCAGAAGACTTCATCTTCGAACACCGCGACTGAAAAGGGGTTCTTGATTTGTGTTAGCTGCAACATCTAAAGTAAAGGTAAGCTTTCTGGGGTGAGTTTTTTTGTTGTTGTTTTTGTTTTATTTTTTGGTACCAGGTATTGAACTCAGGACTTTGTGCTCACCAGAGAGGCACAGTGCCACTGAGCTACATCCCCGGCCCTTGGGTGAGTTTATATAAGACATGTGACATTTCAAACAAGCCTTATATCAAAAGAACACTTACGCTAATGCCAGTACCATCTAGGTTGGCAGAACCAATGCTGTGAAATTTGTCATCAGACCAGAATATCTTCCAACTTAACTGGTCAAGAGCTATGCTAGTTGGCCGTCCAAGACCTTTATCAATGAGTATTTTCCGGTTGCTTCCATCCATCCCAGCTTTCTCTATTTGAGGCTCTTCTCCAATCTCAGACCAGTACATTAATCTATGTGAATAAAAGTCAACATTAAGATAACTCATTGCCTCACAGAATATCAATACATTCTTTAAAAAATGCATTTGCTGTCCAATTATTTTTTTCCTCAACTTTAACAGATCTATTCTTTCAATGTAATGGTATAATAGTAAGAGAAAGTTTTCATCAAAATTACACAGTGATTGTTGAGTCACTTTCAAAGGGCAAAGTGTCTATCATGACAGTCACATGAAAAGGTTGCGAACTCATTAGCTCCTTGCCTAGAAAATGTCCAGGACATAAGCCAACCTTTTCTAGACTAGAAAATGGGCTAGTGCTATGTAAAGATGAACATCTCAGACCTCACTCATTCCTGAGCACAGGCGAGTGGATGCATCAAGTCACTGTTGCTGGGCGTGGTGGCTCACGCCTGTAATCCCAGCACTCAGGAGGCAGAGACAGGAGGATTGCTGAGTTCGAGGCTTGCCTGGGCTACATAGTGAGCTCGGGGCCAGCCTGAACTACAAAGTGAGACCCTGTCTCAAAAAAAAAAAGTCACTGTTAACTTTCTGGTGGGTAGATTTCTAGTTGGAGGTCTTTAAAAGGTAAGTTAGAAGGCAGAGAAACCCAATATGTGTTCCCTTTGCATCCTCAGTTTCCTGAGCATTGTGATACACATATCCCTACTGCAGTGAAGGAATGGGAAGGTTGACTTTAAATTCCTTGTCTTTGCAGAGAGAAAAGACTCTAGATGGGGTAACCCAAGCTTAATTCAGATCTGCATATTGTAAATTAAATACTTCTCCTAGTTCAAGTCTTCCCTTACCTACCATTTTAAAGTTCACCAGAGGCATATTTATTTCCATCCAGGTGGACCACCAAACAATCCCACATGTATGTCTCATTTTACCGAAATGAAGAATTTTTTCCAGAAGTTTTTAAGATTATCAGGTGTGTAGCCTACTCACATGACCATAAAATGTGAAGTAAAACCATGTGAACTTTCTATTCACTTATTCTATGTTAAGGGGACAAACACAAAGTAGGACTACGGAGGAAGAGCCAACCTGAAGGTCTTTGCCAGGCAGTGCAGCATCTGACTCACCCATTCACAGGATCCAAAGCCAAAGACCGGGGATGGGTCAGGTCATCATCCAGGACAATCGTGTGCTCAGCTTTTCCTCTCCAAATGGCAGTCAGTGGGATCGCCAGGATCTGAGCAGCTGCCGCATCAGTCCAGTAAAGATTCCTCCCAATCCAGTCAACTGCTATACAGTCTGACTTTATTCCTGAAGAAATCATGAAACACGTACTTATGGTAAGTTATAACCTTTAGTAGATTTGTATGCCATGTTAACTCACTTTCCACTGCCAGATACATTTCCAACACAGCCATCTCCAGCATAGCAATGAAAATGTTCAAAGTACTGCTGTAGGGGAAGATAACCATTAGAATAGCAGTCACTTACTGATAGTTTGGCAGGCCCTGTGGTCTACTAATGTGACATTGCATCTTTCCAACCAATGAGTTCTACCTACCAAGTCTTGGCCTCTTTTTGCTAAAGAAGACAGCTAAGGCTGGTAGCTTGGCAGACTCCTTTGTCTGCTCAACTGCCAGCACATCTTACCAACTAGCCAGTCTTGGTTTTTTAGTGAGGGAATGAAACAAACTAATGTTTGGAATGTTAATGGCCATTCACTTTCCCGTTTGTGCTATGTGCACTTAGTAAAGGCGGGATGAATGGCTTACCTTTCACCACAGTTCCTCTCTTCCGTGCGTCCATGCTTATCCAGTGTATACTTTCTGCATTGAAATCTGCCCAAAAGACTTTCTGATCCACTAAATCATAGTCAACAGAGAAAATAATCAGGTTCTTGTCTATAGTTGCCAGAATGTCTTCTTTCAAGCTTCTTAATCCGTAGAGAAATAAGTTAAATTGAATTGCAACAAGCAGGATCGGTTCAGTACCTATAAAGTAAGAACTGTGTTCAATATGGCTGTCAAAGAGCTTGGAAAATGAATCCAGTGCTAGTTAGGAGCTGAAAGACACAATACTCTTTGCCTCTCATTGCCAAAGCTGAGATGCCAACTAACCTGCGGCAAAGAAGTTCTCATCATAGAATAGCTAGGATAATAACTATATTAAAAGCTGTGTTTGGGCAATATGGCATAGTTAGCTTAAATTGAAAAAATTCTTACTTTTCTAGCTACATACTTTGTTTGGCGTATATGTTGAAAGAAATGCTTTATGGGACTGGCAAGTTGATCCATGGGCATAGTGGCCAGAGTTATGGTTTTGTTGCAATAACAATCTATTAGTAGATAGTTTTAGACTCTCAGAGGGAAGTACAAGGTCTAAAATGATGCATTTGCGGATATGCCAAGTTTTTCTAATAAATAAGCAGGAGACATAAGGAGGAGAGACTTATATTAATGCTCTTAGAAGTTTTAAGCATTTAAAGTAGTATCCCAGAATTTCGAAGCTATTTCCAGTTCCAGTTTACCTGTTGCCTTACAGGTGTGGCCATCAGGCTCCAGTGAGTAGCCGGCGTGACAGGTGCAGATGTAGGATCCCTTGGTGTTGACACAGATGTGGCTGCAAGGCCAAGCACCAAAGCCCTGGCACTCGTCCACATCCTCGCAGACCCGTCCACTGCTCTCCAGCTCAAAGCCTGGCTCACAAGCACAGACCTGAGGGGTGTGGGAAGACACTGAGAATTTCTTAAGACAGACTGGCAGTCATTAAGAATGTGCTGGTGAATTAAGTCAACTGGTAACAAAGAGGACATGGTGATATATTCCATTTTGGCAACTATTCTCAGAACCAATCTACTTCAAATATAGTTGCTTCTCTTTTCCTTATCAACCCGGGCATACTCCTCACATCAGGGACCCTGAGTTGGGCAAAGGTACCCAGATTCAGAGGAACCAGTGAGACAAAAGGTGTGTGGACTTCAATGATTGTCAATCAAAAGCGATGGTTGAATGACCAGCTCTCAAAACAGTTTTCATTTACTTGCCCATTAGAAGCAACTCCACTGTGTTCAGGCAACTAAGAATACTGACTAGAGAACAGACAGTTCTCCATTTAAGGGCAGGTCAGATCCCAACACTCGTGGTACCAATTGTTTGTAAATGTTGTATTTCCTTAACTGCAACGCCATGGGCTGTTTGAGTCTTAGGATAATGAACACAATTTCTTGCCTGTCCCCAAATATCAGCAGGGCTGAAATGGAAGAGGCTGAGTGGCAGAGTTCTGGGAGACATGAGATGGGGAGGAGATGGCAGGATTCACCAGGAGCTAGGAAGGGCTCGGGCACATCAGTGAGCGGTTGGGACAGCCCTGCTGTGTCAGGGTTAAAGGGAGGTACGCTTGGGGCCAACGTGAATGGGGAAGTGCCCGTGCTCCCTACACCAAGTTTACACCTGCCACAGAAGAGTAGCTGAAGCAACTCACAGGCCCAGCTGGAGATGGGTAGCAGGTGTGCGGACACTGTCCCAGGCTGCATGCCGACAGCTGGCACCTGCCGCCTTCGTCCGAACTGTCAGCACAGTCCTCTTGCCCATCACACACCAGGCTGAAGTTGAGGCAGACAGAAGTGCCACACTGGAACTCAGAACCTCTGCACTTCTGAGGGGAACCTGGGGAATGATTCTCCACTTAGGACCTTATGATCCGCTTCCCAGAGAACCCTCCCCCAGCAGGGCTTCCCTGGCACAGTCAGGACTCTGCCATTTAGGGAAAGGCACAGAGTCCGAGTGCTGCATCTGCTCAAGCAGCTGGTCTTCAGAGATCAGGCCAGCCCCAGGGCGCCCTGGGAGCGCTTCCTTCACTTACACCCGGCCTCGTCACTGCCGTCCCTGCAGTCCTTCTGCCCGTCACAGCGCCAGAAGTCAGGCACACACTGGTCCCGGCCGGCACAGGCCCACTGCTGTGGGCCACACCACAACACCTCGGGGTCGCAGTCCTGGGAGGACAGAACCCTGTCAGCGTCAGGGAGGGAGGGTTCTCAGAGCAGGGAGAGGCCAGTGTAGGCTGCTCTCAAGTCCCTTCTGCAAGGAAGCCCGCGGAGCCTACAAACTCAGAAGTGACACAAATTATGAGAAATTCTTTCTCCAGCCAAAGTTCCGGGAAGGATTACTAGGGGTACAAACCTGGCCATAAAGCAGGAGGAAAAGTCGTATGTTGTCAAAGTGATCTTAATTCCATGTAGGAAACAAGCAAAAGAATCTGTTTCAGAAAGTCTAATCTAACACATGCTCCAGCAAATAAAACCCACAGCACACTCTGTGTCTACAGTGAGCGGCTGTTCGAAGGAAGGGGAGCAGCCAGGCCGCTGCCAGTGCCCAGAGCCTCTAGGTACCCTCTCACCCCTCCGACTGGACGAGGCGGATCCTAGACCCACCTCACTGTGAGGAAGGAGAACCTCCACATGCTGCTTAAGGTCACAGGGGAGAGCAGATTCACGTCCAGGCTGCATTTTATACAATGCTACAGCTTTAGTAAACTTCATGGTGACAGCTAAGCAGAGTTAGTGGTGGGATTGTTCAGTTCTCAGGTGTACATTTCTAGGTAGGACATTTAAGTCACAGTTCCCATACTTGATATTGCAAATCTCCTCCTACAATACAAACCCAGAACCTCTTTAAAGTTAAGATTTTTCACAGCCTCTTGTTAATCCTTAGGACACTTTAAGTTATAAATGGCTTTTGGGGAAGTGATTAAATACGACTTCTCTCCTGTGTTTTCCCAAATCTTCTATAGAAAGTATGTGTGACTAGAAACCTACAGTCAGCTCTTCATATCCTGGAATTCTATGTCAATGCGTTTGACTAACTGCAAATATAAAACACTGCATCTGTCCTGAGCATGTTCCTCATTTTCCTTGTCATTGTTCCCTAAATGGTACAATGCAATACCTAATTATATTAGCAGTTGTTGTAAGTAATCTAGAGCTGATTTAACATGTACGTTACAATCAGATATTTACGATGCCGTTTCATAGCGGGGACCTCAGCATCCCCATATCTGCATTTTCTTTTTTTTTTTGAGACAGGGTCTCACTTTGTAGTTCAGGCTGGCCCTGTGCTCGCTATGTAGCCCAGGCAAGCCTCGAACTCAGCAATCCTCCTGTCTCTGCCTCCCGAGTGCTGGGATTACAGGCGTGAGCCACCACGCCCGGCACTGTGGTATGTGGTATTGATTGCTGGTGGGCGTGAGTCTCCACGCCCAGCATTGTATGTGGTTACCGGGGGATCAAACTCAGGACCTTACGTTTGCAAGGCAGGCACCGGAACCACTGAGCTAAATCTCCGGCCCCCATATCTGCATTTTCAAGGGCTCCTGGAACCAATCCCTGCGACGCCCAGGGACGATGGCACCTTTGTATTTTTCCGAAAGACGCGTGTGCTACCTTCTCATCGCTTCCATCTTTACAGTCCAGGTCGTGGTCACATATCCACTGGGCCAACACACACTCTCCACTGCTCTGGCACTTCAGCGCCCCCTCTGGGCACGGCGGGGACCAGGCGGCCGCACAGCCTTCTTCATCCGAGTGGTCCCGGCAGTCTGGGCTCCCGTCACAGTGCAGAGAATAGGAGATGCATTGGCCACTCTGACATCTAAACTCAGAGGTGCTGCAGTTCTCACGAACTGGGGGGGGTGTGAAAAGGGTTAGGTAAGAATTGGGCTAGATATGAAGAATTCCAAGGAAAGTAAAATGATTGGAAGAGTCGCCTGGTTTCTGTTATCACTGTGGGAATCACCTGCAGCAGGTGTGAGACCAGGAGAATGGCTCGAGCTGACAGTTACACCAGAAGGGACCACTAGACTCACCCTTTCAGAGGCCAGCCCCCCCAAGTCCCCTCTTTGTCTTAGAAAAGAAGGGCTGAGAGACAAAGATGGGAGCACATGCCGAGGGCCACTGGGAAAAAAGGCAAAGGAAGGACTGCCCTCTGGGTCCTTTATTTCATCGACAAAGAAATCAAGTTTCTCATAGTATGCAAGTATTCTATAATTTATGTTCTTGGATTAAAAATCTATACATAGATACTGCTTGATGATCTGAGCTGCTCAGTATGTGTTCCTAGCTGTGACTGCACGGGCAACACTGTGTGTTTAGTTCTCAGATTCCGAGCAAGAGTTATTCTTCCAGTGTACTTAGGGCCATACTGTCACATGTGCGTATTTTCTTTAAAAAATTTTTATCTTTATTGGTACGTTGTATATACACATCATATCATGATCATACTCAATACTGGGAATTTGTACCAGTATATGACACGATTTAATGCTCATTTTCCACATGTGTGTACTTTTAGACCTCGCCTATGAATCAACTAGATACTAGAACTCAGGTAAAATGAACTTGGAAGTGACACTTCAAACTCCAGAACAAGAAGAGTTACCCCGATTAGGAATCTTCTCTAAGGAATGTTACCATTTGTCCTTCACACTGCAGGGCTCTCTGAGCCCCGTGCTGTGGTGCTGTCTAGGGTTCCAGGGCACTACTAGGCTGTGATGTGCCCTCAGGAGAAAGATGGGGCTTCTTTTAGACACGGTTTACTGTGTTGTGCGCTCACGATTAACGAATGAGTAACGTATCTTAAGACATTTTTAAACTCAGAGTATAGTGAGCTCAATGTTAATGAATCAGCAATACCTATCTTCAAACAGAAAGACACCACAAAGTCATATGGCCAATGACGTACAAAAACGTTGGGATCAGTGGCCCAGAGAAACTCCACCTCATATGTGGCCCCAGAGCAACGACTCAGCACTGGACAATTCAGTGTTTGCAAAGAACTTTACAGAACATGGAACACACTATACCACAAGTAAGAAGAGTCAAACTACACAACCTAAAAGATCTTGGAAAGCCCTGTAGAACTTACCACATCCTTCTTCATCCTTCTTGTCGGAGCAGTCTAGGGTCCCATCACACAGCCAGCTCTTGGGGATACAGCGGGTCTCCTGGTCGCAACGCAGAGAACAATCCTCAGTGGGTTTCCAGCAGCCTGCCTCGTCGGACCCATCGGGGCACTGCTCGGCCCCATCACAGCGGTATTTCCTGTCTATGCACCTGCTTCCATCCAGACACTGGAAGACCCCTGCAGTGGAAGGAAAATGTGAGCATCCCTCATAGAAGGATCAAATACGCATTAACTCATTCTTGTTCTGGAGTCTGAGGGGTGATTCTCAAATTTAGCTTGTCTGACTTCTAATATCTACTTGATTCATACATAAGCTCTAATAACATGCTTGGGTCACTTAACTTAGCAAACCAACCTGGTCATTTAAGTAAGGCCTTGTTTGTTTCATTACTTTAATGGCGTTGGATAACTACCAACCTTACGCGCAGACCACCGAGTCACAGCATGACCCAGCCTATTTAAGGCAACCATTAGAACACTTAGCAGATTTGCAGAAGCAAAGAGGAAGCGGTCGAACGCGTGATCAAGGTGTCATAAAATGGGCAGAACCAGTCTAGGGAAAGGCAGTAGATTAGGGCTCAGTAAATGCTCTGCCACTTCCAAGCATCCTCCTGGACCTGGGTGACATCAGTGGCACGAGACTGAGGACGGGACAGGCTGACAGACCTGGGCGGCGGCAGATCCCAGAGCAGTTCTCTTCATCCGAGCCGCCCCGACAGTCGTGCGCCCCGTCACAGAGCGACTCCAGGGGGACGCACTTCTTCCCTTCAGGACAGGGCACGGAGCGGGGTGCGCACGGCGCGGGCGGAGGGGGCAGCGCAGCTGCGGCCGTTCCCGCAGGCTCGAGATCTAGAGCGAAAGGCTGGCTCAGCACCCGGCCATGCGCGGCAGCGGGGGTGCGCTCCCCTCTCCTCCCTCCAGAAAGCTGTGTCGCGGCTGAGGACCAACCTCTCTCCGCCTAACACAAAGAGCAGGGCGACTGATCCAGAGCTCGCTCGCTTACGTTACGTGCGCTTCATAATGTGGGAAACCGTTCTCTCCTTTGCAGCCCACAAACTTTTACCTTAGTTTTTTCACTACCTTATGTTCTATAGCGGTCTGGGATATGAAAAGCACAGCCACGTACTGCAGGACCGCGTTTCAGCAAGAACAGGCTGTGCAGGAACAATAGTTCCAGAAGATTTAAAAGGAGCTGAGAATTTTTATCTCCTGGTCATTGCTATCATAACTTAGAGCACAACAAATTGTTCGTGTCCGTGGTTATGCTGATGTAAATAAACCTACTGTGTTATCAGGCATATAAAATACAGCACATGCAATTAGGTACACTCTGATTGACACCATCTAGGTTCATATAAGTACATTCTATAATAATGTCATCTCACAGCATATTTCTCAGGATGCATCCCTGTCACTGAGGGACATGTGGCAGTCCTTCTGGTTTTCTGCTAGAATATCCTGTCATCTCGAACCAAGGCCAACTTAAAATAGGCCTTCATTTGTTGAGATGCATAAATTACATTCCTGAAGTAATCAATTAGTATTCCTCAGTCACTATTTATCACAACTGAGTAGATTTGTTAGACTAATTAAAAATGGACCGTTAGAGAAAAGTTAACCTAATTTGCATATTTCACCAACCAAGGAATATGTCTTCATGCCTGATGTCTGTTAGCCCTTAAGGTAAGGTTAAACCAGCCAGTGAGTCAGTCAGGCAGTATGGAAGGTGCAGGGTCATAGGAATGATTCTGTCCTTTCATCCCTACCCTTCCATGGGGCCCCAGCTGCTTCAGCCAGTAAGAGCCCAGTGAAACCTTCATGATGTGAATTTTTCTTTCCCTGTCTCATGATCCAGGGTCAGAATTTCTGGCACTGTGCCAAAGACTTATGTAGAAAAGAAAACATAAAGCAGCTTTAAACAGATGTTATCCAAAAAACTCTGGCACAATTTCAACAAAAGTAAGAGCACTGTTCTTCCTGGTATAGAGAGAGCATGCATCCTTAATCCAAAAATCAGAAATCTAAATGTGCCAAAATCTAAATTTTCTGAGAATCTAAATGATGCTGTAGTTGAAAATTCTACAGCTGACATCATGTGTAGTCAAAATGTAGGAACACTACAAATACTGTGTAAGATAGCTTTCAGGCTGTGTATGTAAGATGCGTATGAACCATAAGCGAATTGCATCCTTGGGCTTGAGTCTTACCCCAGGACAGCTCATTATGTATATGCAAATACATTTACTCCAAAATTTTAAAGAAACCCAAAATCTGAAATACTTGTCCCAAGCATTTCAGATAAGAGATACTCAATTCTGAAAATGTTATTTGCACTGCGAAAAAAAAAAAAAAAAGAAAGATTCTTTGGCAAATTGGTGTGGGAAACTGGTTTAGTGTACATGAAATGGATGTCTTTACTGACAGAGGAAGAACCACGAGCATGCTAAGGTTCAAGATGATTCCAGAAGGAAGTGGTGTGCAAACTTCTGTGAACAACATTGAGAGACATGTCCTTTAACAGCTTGGAGAAAGGTGTTCTATTGTTATACCTCCAGAATATGGGCACGCTAGGGAGATGGCACACTCGCTTGTGACTTGGGACGCTTGCCAAACACACAGAGCCTAGACCCAGGATTGAGTAACCTGACAAAGGACGGCTCACCTGGCACTTCCTGGTTCTCTGCCAAGATGACCATTTTCCTTATGTGTGGCTCCTTCAGCACGGAGAAGGGTTCCAGAGTCCTCCTGTTCCACAGCACGAGAGCTTCCCTGTCCATGGACACCAGGTAGGGTGTGTGGGCTGCTATGAGCCCATCGCTCCAGGACTTGTTCAAAGAGTAGGTTCTATTTTTTAGGAGACTGAGACTTTGCAACCCTAAGGAGGAGTCAAAGTCTTAGAAGATGATGCTAAACAAGTGATCTGTGACCAGTGAGGAGTGTGGTACACAAACACTATTTCATTGAGGTTCAAGATCCAAAACTAAAATGAAGCTCATTCTGTTCCTATCTAGTTTTGTAGGTTATAGTAGGAAAATAGCCCATTGATCTATTTCAAGCTCCAGAAAAGCAAAGGGCTTTGGTCTGCCTCAAGGGCAAATGAGAGATGATTTTATGCCTTATTATATTTCACATATATGAAAAATATCCAATCATTAGCATCTACCTGCTGGTCCTGAAGAATGGTCACTGGCTAATGAGTTGATAGCTATGAAGGAAAGACTTGTGCCTGTTATTACATTGTAATTTCATCCTTCCTTTGTAATGGAAGTTTGGTTCTACTATTTCTATGCAGAGAAGTGGAAACAAACTTCAAATATGACAAGAGCTATTAGGTATATAAAAAGCTGTTAGGTATAATATGTCCGAAGTTTTCTACCTTTTAAATCCCCAACCTAGACTTTCACTTAAGAAATGAGTTGGTGGTAAGTGACTTGTCTGTATTTCATTAAAATTAGAGTTAAAGCCTATGTCTAACTTCTTAAAATAACTAGAAAAACTAGAAGAGGGTTTTGAATGTTTTGAGCACAAGAAGATTTAAAATGACACACATGTGAGATGAAGTATATGCTACTGACCCTGGTTTGCTCCTTACACACTGCACACCTGGGTCAAAACATCACAGGGTGCCCCACACATACGTACAGTGATAGTGTCGATTAAAAACAAAAAATTTCTCCAGCACAACCAAATATGGCAACAATAAAAAAAAAAGAAAGTTTCAAAAGGACTAGAAACATTACACCATTAAAGACAAGTTAGGAGGTGCTCGGCCCCTTCCACGTCGGCCCACGGTGCGGGCTGCCCCGACTCACCCTGCCCCCTGCTGGCCCAAAGGATGCTCGCCGAGCTGAGGTCTAAGGCCATCCGGGTGCCCGCCGTCCACGGGCCCCTCCACACCGCCTGTCTGTTTTTGCCGTCCAGGGTCATCCTCTGCAGGTGGCCGCCACTCTCCACCCAGTACAGTGTCCTCCTTGGCCAGTCGAGCAGCAGCTGCAGTATGATGCCGCCTGTGCGGTACAGGGTGTGCGTGTCCCCCCCGGGGATCACGGTCTTCTGCAGAGCGCTTCGGTCACAGGGCAGCCAGTACACGGTCCCCGTCGGTATGTCCACATTTGCTGAGCAGACTGCAGGGGAGAAGTGGTCGTGACAAAGGGCTCTGAGGTATATCCATGGACCGAGGGAAGAAGGGGGCCGGGAGAGGGAGTCCCCCCGTCACAAGCTTCACCCGGCCTTCTCTGGTTCCGCTACTTTGTCATGGGGTCTCAGGTGATGCTCTCAGTCACCTGGCAGAGGAAGCATCCACGCCCTGCGTGTGCTAAGTGACGCGGCCAAGTGGCAAAGCCTCTGTCTGAACTCAGACCCGTCACTGCACAATTACATTCTTTCTTCTCATAGGTTGAATATGAAAATCAGTTACGGGCCAGGGATATAGCTCAGTGGTGGTACACTTGCCTGGCAAGTGCAATGGCCCGAGTTCCATTCCTGGTACCACCAAAAAATTAAAAAGTATGGGCCAGAGGGTTAGCTCAGTGGTTCCGGCGCCTGCCTCGCAAGCGCAAGGACCTGAATTCAATCCCCAGTAACCACATATAATGCTGGGCGTGGAGACACGCCCACCAACAATCAACACCGCATACCACAATGCCGGAGGTGGTGGCTCACGCCTGTAATCCCAGCACTCGGGAGGCAGAGACAGGAGGATTGCTGAGTTCGCGGCGGCTTGCCTGGGCACCATAGTGAGCTCAGGGCCAGCCTGAACTACAAAGCGAGACCCTGTCTCCAAAAAGCAAATAAAATAAAAAATAAAAATAAAAAGTATGAAAAGGACAGTACATGTCTTCTAAGAGAATTAAACTTACAATATGAAGAAAAGAATAGCATCTGTTTTCTATAGCAGGTGTTAAAATATTGCAAAACTCACAACTGCTAATTGATAAAATCAGGAGTTTTGTAGGGTGATTAGTCAATGTATAAAACTGACTAAATTATATTAGTTCAAAGTAATAAAAACTCATAGTATCTTATTTTCCTACATTTTAATATTTGAATATTCTTTATCGGAAATACTTGAGACCAGATGTGCTTGGATGTTTTAAAAATTTTGGAATATTTACATATATATATATATTTAGAGAGAGAGAGAGACAGAGAGAGACAGAAAGACAGAGACAGAGAAACAGACAGAGATCTAGGGGAAGAGACTCAGATCTAACCATGAGACTTGTGCTTCCTATACATCTAACACACACGACAGAAAGGTAATTGAGACGTATTTCCGTGTTCCTGCACTTTGATTACAACTCACCATGTGATGTCAGATATGTAATTTTCTACCCACTGCATCATATAAGCTCAAAAACATGTTTGGTTTTGTGGCACTTTGGATTTCATACTTTTGGATTAAAAACCCGCCACCTGTACTGTTGTGTATTTATAACAGCTGTATCCACGTGGTAGAGATGCTGTACACAGGTTAACCACCATACATCTCTTCCTAACTCTGTATTCAATAATGTCATACAGTGGCTTAAACCCTGTCATGAAAATTGTAAGCACTGTGAATGAGGGCTTGATGTTTATTTTCTTAAATTCTATTTTGTAGACTAGAGACCAGCAAAACCATTACCTTTGGGCTATGTCTGGCCTGTTGTAGTTTCTGTAGATCGCTTTTAGAGGAATATAGCAATCAATCACACATTAGGAGCACTCTTAGGATACAGTAGCAGAATACCCACCGAGGCTAAAATATTCACTATCTGGAATTTTTTTTTTTTTTCTTTTTGGAGACAGGGTCTCGCTTTGTAGTTCAGGCTGGCCCTGAGCTCACTATGGTGCCCAGGCAAGCCG
The DNA here is from genome assembly GCA_004025085.1 of Thryonomys swinderianus. NCBI lineage: Eukaryota > Metazoa > Chordata > Mammalia > Rodentia > Thryonomyidae > Thryonomys > Thryonomys swinderianus. The sequence goes on from PVIC010012497.1 coordinate 39,483, forward strand.
CCGCGAACTCAGCAATCCTCCCGTCTCTGCCTCCCGAGTGCTGGGATTACAGGCGTGAGCCACCACGCCCAGCATTATATGTGGTAACCGGGGATCGAACTCAGGTCCTTACAG
>PVIC010012498.1:0-39607 GCA_004025085.1 Thryonomys swinderianus
AAAAAAAAAAAAAAAAAAAAAAAAAAAAAAAAAAAAAAAAAAAAATCCCACAAAGGGGGGTCCTAGCCATGCCACTTATACCAGAAACCCCCTTTTCAAAGACTGCATATTAAAAAAAAAAAAAAGGCTGGGCTTGCCAAAAAAACCAAAGAATATACTTAAAAAGATTGATAAAAACTGGCTATCCCAGTGATGTTGGGCCTCAGGTTCCTAAGACAAGTCTATCAAGTGTCACTAAGAAAAACAAGCACTGGGGATGCTGCTGAGCCATCAGGCCACATGCCAGGGCTCACAGACAGCGCCTGAGCAGTCTGTAAACAGTGCCCGACCTGTGCACAGAGAACCTGAGACAAGAGCCGGCCTGCCCTTGGGGATCCAGGAGGCTCCTTGTAAAACTTTTGCTTACAGATTTCACTAAACTGCCTTGAGCAGGACACTACTGTTACTTGCTGATACTTGTTGACACCTTTTTAGGGTTGGGTAGAGGTCTTCCCAACTCAGAGGGAATAAACATAAGAGGTAACCAAGGTGCTGCTAAAAGATATCACCCTAAGATCTGACTGCCTTTAACCCTGGGGTCAAACAATAGACCCGCATCTATAGCTGAGGTCATCCAAGGACTTGCACAAATATTAAAAATAAATAGAAAGTTACACATGGCTTATCAGCTACAGAGCTTAGAAAAGGTAAAACACCTGAACTGGACACTTAAACAATTACTAAAAAAATTACCAAGAAATTTACTTAAGGGATCAAGTCCTGCTTATAGTCCCCCTCTGAGACCAGTATACCCCCACCAAACAAATTAGATAGTCCCCTTATGAGATTTCCCCAATCATATCAAATTAAGGGTAACTGTTACAAAATAGGAAAAAAAATTGACCTTAAAGAAACAAATCAGGCTTTACTGTGTGGCCATACAAGATATCCATGGCTGCATTAAAAAAAAAATGCCTATAGGCCTAACAGACCCATATACATTCAAACTTTGGGACTTTGTTTGGTTCAATAACAACAATAATAATAATATCCAACTCTGGGCCAGAGATTTAGCTCAGTGGTTCCAGCGCAAGGTCCCTGGTTCAATCTCCAGTAACCACATACAACAATATGGGACATGGTGACTCATGCCCACCAGCAATCAGTACCACATACTACAAATGCCAGGCTTGGTGGCTCCCGCCTATAATCGCAGCACTCGGGAAGCAGAGGAAAGAGGACTGCTGAGTTCAAGGCTTGCGTGGGCTACACAGTGAGCTCAGGGCCAGCCTGAACTACAGAATGAGACCCTGTCTCAAAATAATAATAATAATAATATCCAACTCTAAGCCCCAAATGGGATGGGCCTTATACTGGAATCCTGTCCACACCCACTGCTATTAAAGTTGCAAGAACTGTGTTTTAGATTTACCACATTTGGCTAAAGCCAACAGCCAACAACTGAACCAACCAGCAGGAACCAGACTACCCCAACCAGTTGATTCCGTGATGAGCCTGGGCTGCCACCGAAAACAACAGCCCTGTTCTAATCATCCCAGAATATGACTAGTCCACACATGGTGAAAGCCTGAGGGAGCAACAGCCCTGGTCTGGTCACTCCAAAAGCTGGCCAATCCACATTTGGGCAAGACTTGCAGATCAACATAATTTGAAGGTCACCATGACAACAGAAGTTTCTTATCCTCTGTTATAATTCTCCCTTGCCTCTTACTCCTACATGTAAAAAACATTCAGTAAGCCATAGAGACTCATAGACAAAAACATCACCACTCCACTGATGGCCTTATCCAAATACCAACGTCTGCTCAGTAGGTTGTACTGACTACCCCTTCATGACAAAAATCGATGATAACAACAATGATAAAATGTTTATATCTAGCCGGGCACAGTGGCTTGCATGAAGGAGAAATTCCCAAAACCCTCAGCCTCCTTCCCAGGGAACTGAGAGATTCCCAGTGTGTCTGGCGCTGTGATAGCTGCTGTCTGGGGAGCCAGGGGTCCTGGCAGAGCCAGTGAAGTTCAAGTGTCAGGGCTAAGGGTGTGGTTCAGTGGGGCAGTGTTTGCTTAGCATGCCCTAGAGTCCCTCCCTTACATCAAGAGAAAAGGGAAAAAGAAAGAAAGAGGGAGAGAGAGAGAAAACAGGGAAGGGGAGGAGAGAAAAGAGTATAAGACAGGAGGAGAAAGCAGAGAAAAGAGAAAAAAAAGAAAAAGCAAGCCACACATGGTGGCACATACTTGTATTCCTACACTCTGGTTGGCTGAGGCAAGATTACAAGCTTGAGCCCAGCTTGGGCAACTTAGTGAGACCTTGCCTCAGAATAAAAATAAAGTTTGTAAGAAAGGGGCTGGGGATGTAGGTCAGCGTGAAGTCCTGGGTTCAGTTCCCAGTACCAGAAAAAAAGGAGGAGGAGAAGAAAGAGAGAAGAAGAGGAAAGAAGAAGCATTTTACAAACAGAATGAGTCTGGGTCTGGGACTGGTATATAGCTCAGTGTTAGAGCATTGCCTACTTTGATGCTCTGAGTTTGTTTGTTGGTATTGGGGATTGAACTCTGAACCTCGCACTTGCGAGGAAGGTAGCTAAATCCCCAGTCCTAGGTTCTGAGTTTGATACTCAGCATTGTGGGGGAAAAAAATCTCTTTCTCTGTCTCTCTCTAGTTATCTGTCTGATGTCGTGTTGCTTATATTTTTAAGTCATCCTGTATCTCCATTTCAGAGTTTATTATGCTACCCAAGAACTTCACCTGCAGGCTCACCTTGAGGTCTGCCATGGGTTTACTCTGTGAGGGAACATTCTCCTGCACATGAGAAAAGGACCTTGGGTTACGAAAGTTGTGAGAATAAAAATGGAGTCACTTATGTCAAACTCAACAAAACAAACACACAACCTCGTGAGGCAGTGAGGGAGGGCGTCTCATGCACCATCACAGCCTCCCACAGAAAAGGCTCCATGGAGAGGCCTGCCCAGCCTTAGGACTGATGCCAATCTTGTTATTGATGCTTATAGCCAAGGATCGTGCTAAAACAATTGATGTAACCCTTTTTATTTGACCTTTAAAAACCCCTGTTTTTGGGCCGGAGATTTAGCTCAGTGGTTCCAGCGCCTGCCTAACAAGCACAAGGTCCTGAGTTCGATCCTGGTAACCACATACAATGCCAGATGTGGTGACTCTCGCCCACCAGCAATCAATACCACATACCACAGTGCTGGGCATGGTGGCTCATGCCTGTAATCCCAGCACGCGGGAGGCAGAGACAGGAGGATTGCTGAGTTCGAGGCTTGCCTGGGCTACATAGTGAGGTCAGGGCCAGCCTGAACTACAAAGTGAGACCCTGTCTCACAACAAAACCAAACCAAACAAAAAAAACCCCTTGTCTTGGGCCAGGGGTTTAGCTCAAGTGGTATTGTGCCTACCTTGGAAGCACAAGGGTCTGAGTTCGATCCCCAGTACTGCCAAAAAAACAATAAAAAACAAAACAAAAAACCCTTGTCTTCCTTTGCCTCCTTAGACATGTCTACATATATTCCCATTGCAATGTTCATTACTAAATAAATCACCTAGTTTTGGAGAATCTCCATTTGCTGTTCAGGCTGACAGAATTCCAAATAGAAGTGGGAGCCTCAAGGAAAAAGAAAGGAATGAGACGGAAAGCAAGATCACCTTCAGAAGGAAGGAATGGAAGTGGGGGACTATTAGAAAATGGAGGCTCTTGAGATTTCTACTTCCTGGATCTCCTTTTCTCCTGTGAGCACAAGGTAAATTTGGTTGATGGTTTTTGGTGACCTGTCTGACATAAAGGGACCTTAACAAAGCTACATCCTCTGGCAAGCCTTTCCTGACGGCAGGGCACTGTTCTGAGGGCACTCTGGTTTCTGCAGAACTGACATAGTTTGTGATGACTTTGTGTCTTCTGAATTCCATCCCTAGTCCAAAAGAGAGAGAGAGAGAGAGAGAGAGAGAGAGAGAGAGAGAGAGAGAGAGAGAGAGAGAGAGAGAGAAAGGAAAAAAAAAAAGAAAAAGGGGGTGATGCACTTCTGGTTTTGCGTCCTTGGTTTCAAGTTTGTGTTTGATCTGCAGTGCCTGGCTTAAAATTTTTTGGTCTGTAAGCACTTCTTTAGCTTCATTTGGTTTGTTAATGTGCATCTGCAAATGACTGGGTTGTTGTACTTTGTCTTTCCTGCTTGTTCCCGAACATTTTAAGGAGCAAATGTTAAAAAATCAGAACTTATAGAATTTTCTTTTGCTCTTGAAAGACTAAGAAGACCCTTCAAGTTTGAAGGCCACCAGAGCAGGGCTTCTCTGTGGGGCTATGACTAGCTGTAGTACGGTCCATTCTTATGAAAATTCTTTTAAAGTCCATGGGCAAATGATCCCAAAGATAAACAGTTTTTTTTTTTTTTTTGGTATTAGGGATTGAACTCAGGATGTGCCAGGCAGGTGCTGTGCCACTGAGCCACATCCCCAGCCCCCAAGAATAAATTCTTAAATGATGACTCCAAGTTTAAGAAATCTGGAGGGGACCTAACAAGGAGAGTCTTCTAACTGATGCCCTTTTTCCCCCTATGCTATGAATCTGCCGACTCTTTCACCTGTATTTTAAGACAAAATGCGGTTACAAATTAAACATAAAACAAGAATGTACTCTTGGTGAATTTTATTGCTCTAGAAGTTTTTTTTTTAGGGCATTTCAGCTACGATAAGAAAAAAAAAAAAAAAGAGGTCTTGCAAATGAATGGCTCTGCAAACCCCAGTAGCTCCATAGTAACCAACAAGCTAGACACCTGAGCGTCATCCCTTTTGGAAATGTAAAGTTAGGTTTGCTCGGCTAACAAATGATAAGGTGATGGAACAGTTAATTAAATGATTGATAGTCTAAAAGGAAAAGAACTAGACAAGTGTTTATGAAAGTTAGGCCTCAGATCAAACAGGTCAAAATCTTGAGCTCAAAGCAGTAATAAAAGGTCTCTCCACACTTGCCTAGTGTGCACAAGGCCCTGGCCCAGAATCAGGTCCTTGACACAACAGTAAAACCCTCTCTGTCCTAAAGAACACCAACAACAAAAAATCTGTTTTCTGCCACATTAGCCAAAGACTAGAAAAAAGCCCCAATCTCCACATTAACTCTTAAAACACCACTTAATGTGTTTTTCCTACCTATGTTGACTAGTCAAGCAAATCAGACTGCCATAAAATAAATTTTTAAAAATCTGTTACTAAAATTTAGAGATGCCCAGAGATTTTTAGTTTATTTGTTTAGTTGTTTTTGGTTTGAGACAGGATCTTGCTATGTAGTTTAGGCTGGCCTCTAACTCATGGTGATCCTCCTGCTTCAGTCTCAAAAAAATGACAACAAAAACAAAAAGAAAAAAGATAAAGAAGAAAATAGCTCTGGTGGTGTGTATGCCTATAATCATAGCACTCAGGAGGCTGAAGCAGGATGAATGCAAAGTTTGAAGCCAGCCCAGTCTGGAGAGCAAGTCCTGTCTTTAAAAAAAAGAAAGAAAAAGAAACTGCTTTACTTATAATTTGTCCACACAGCCTTTATAAGATTACCTACAAGGAAGAAATAAAAAAATCTTCAGAAGGATCTTCATAAATACTGTTAAAAGCCATTAACCAACTGAACAGTGATCTATACTTACCCATTTTTTTTAGTTAGATTCAACTATTTTTTTGGTTTTTGGTGGAATGGGGATTTATTTCAGGGCCTCTGCAATTAGACATATCCCAGACCTTTTTATTCTATTTTTTTTCTAAGACCTTTTAAAATTTTAATATTTTGAGACAGGGTCTCACTATGGTATTAAGTTGCCTACATTGGTTTAAACTTGTGATCCTTCTGCCTCACATTGGTGAGTTAACTGTGTTTCACTGTCTCATGACACAATCTAAAACGACAACTTCATGTAGCTAGATGTATCTATGCATATGTGTCTTACATGTTGTGTCTATGTGGTAGAATCACTTAAGGAATTTTATCAAATGATAAATAAGCACTCATAAAAATTATACCTAAAACTGTTGAACCAAACAGTAACAAATCAAAATGGCTTTTAGTTCACATGACTACAGTAAATCTTTGATAAATAAAGTGGTTCCAAAATAGACTGGGGGATGCCTGTTATCCTAGCACTCGGGAGGCTGAGGCAGGAGGATGGCTGTGAGTTTGAGGCGAGCCTGGTCTACACAGTAGGTTCAAGGACAGGCTATTTCAAAAATCCAATTTGATAAAACATGAATAAAGATGTCAATATTGCTAGCACATTTCAGTTGGATTTGCTGGTAGACAGGTTAGTCTCCAATAGACATTTCAAAGTCATAAATTACCAATACTGCCTACAAATAGAGTGATCTTTGTTCGTGTAACTTTTTGAAAAGACTAATTAATATTATTCAATTAGTAAAAACAGTTGCATTTTCTGAGTTATTGGTAAAATACCCACATACTTGAGGTTCTTATGTAGGTCAATACCTGCCCTTTACATTCTGTAAACACAGAAAGAGGAAAATGACTCAGATGAAGACTAGCTCTCCCTGTCCTGCTTTGAATGTTTTTTTTTTTTTTTTTTTTTTTTTTTGAGACAGGGTCTGGCTTTGTAGTTCAGGCTGGCCCTGAGCTCACTATGTAGCCCAGACAAGCCTGGAACTCAGCAATCCTCCTGCCTCTGCCTCCTGAGTGCTGGGATTACAGGCGTGAGCCACCACGCCCAGCACTGTGGTATGTGGTATTGATGGCTGGTGGGCGTGAGTCTCCACGCCCAACATTGTATGTGGTTACCGGGGATCAAACTCAAGACCTTGCACTTGCGAGGCAGGCGCCAGAACCACTGAGCTAACCCTCCGGCCCTGGTTTTTTTTTTTGAGACAGGGTCTCGCTTTGTAGTTCAGGCTGGCCCTGAGCTCACTATGGAGCCCAGGCAAGCCTTGAACTCAGCAATCCTCCTGTCTCTGCCTCCCGAGTGCTGGGATTAATGTCAGCCACCACACCCGGCACTGTGGTGTGTGGTATTGATTGCTGGTGGGCATGTCTCCACGCCCAGCATTGTATGTGGTTACTGGGATCGAACTCAGAACCTTGTGCTTGCAAGGCAGGCGCCGGAACCACTGAGCTAAATCTCCGGCCCATTTTGAATGTTATTTTTAAAAGCAGAAACAGAGGACATGTTATCCCTTCCTGTAGAATTAGGACTCTCGCAAACTGGTTCCTGAGGTTCTGCCCGCCTCTCCCCTTATAGGATGTGGTTTAAGAGAATGATCTTATCAAGCATGAGACAATCCACACCTGTCCACAGGCCCCTGGGTGGAGTCTTCATGCCTTGTGGTTTCTGTAAGACATTTAATGAAGGAAGCATGTTCTAATAAATATAGAAACATACTTGGCCAGCTAATCAAATTTTCCTCTGGTTAAATTTATACTCAAACCAATTATCTTTGGGTGGCTTCCAATTTTTTTTTTTTTAAGAGAGTCTTGCTAAATTGCTATGTTGCCTGGGTATTGGTCAAACTTGTGCTCCTACTGCCTCAGCCTCCCGGAGTTCTGGAATTATAGGCATGCACCACCACACCCAGCTAGGGTCCTTTTAAACTTTCATTTTACCATTAAAAAAAAAAAAGTTTTTAGCTGGGCGTGGTGGTTCATACCTGTAACCCCAGCACTGGAGGTAGAGACAGGAGGACTGCTGAGTTCAAGGCTTGCCTGGGCTACATAGTGAGCTCAGGGCCAGCCTGAATTACAAAGCGAGACCCTGTCTCAAAAAAAAAAAGTTTTTAAAACCCTGTCTTCCCCTCCCCTCCCACCTGGTTCTAAAAATTGAACCCAAGGCCTTTGCATTGGGTTATATCCTGTATTTTTTTGAAGTGTTGAGACTGGGCTTGGTGGCTCACACCTGTAATCCCCACACTTGGGAAGCAGAGGCAGGACTGCTTTGAGTTTGAGATTTGCCTGGGCTACACAGTAAGTTCAGGGCCAGCCTGAACTACAAAGCCAAACTGTCTCAAAAAACTAAAACAAAGTTTTGAGACAAGGTCTCACTAAATTGCCCAGGCTGGGCTCAGACTTGCAGTCTTCCTGCTTCAGCCTTCCATAAAGCTGTGATCACAGGTGTGTGCCACCGTGACACAATAAACCCATCTTTTGGGGATGTCTCCTTTACTCTGAATTTCTGCTCAATTTATATATCAACACTGTAGTCACTGAACTCAAGGATGCGTCATTTCACTTTTAACCAGATCCCAGAGGATGGTGTGAAATGGGCTGACAGAAGCCCACAGTGATACAGAAAACCCAGCCTCCTTACTGTTGCCTCTCCATCCTGCACAGAGTCCTCGCACTCTCCAGGGCCTCGCAGTCAGGGCTCTAAGAATCAGCAACTCATCTTAGACAGACAAAGCCCGAAGCTTCTGCAGCAGTCATGGTATCGCACTTGGGATTCACTCATCGGTGAACCTGACAGTCCCCGAAGAAGGGGGAGCCCTCCCTGCCCCAGAGGCCTCTGCTTCTCCTGCAGACGACGGCCACCTGGGTTTTCTTTCTGTCTTAGCACCTGTTTGCTGGGGGTGAAGTTTACATTCATTTTAGACGTTGGTATATGTACTTACCATATCTTGATTCCTTTTTTCCCCCTTTCCTTGCCCACCCACCTTCCTCTAAATTCCCTGAACTGTGGATTTTCTGCCACAAATTTATTTTTGTTTCGTCATTCCTAACACTGTACATGCTGTTCATTCTACAGAAACAAAAGACTTTATAGAGTTCGGGGAGGGAGAAGACAGAACACCAGGTCAGCGGAGTCGTGCTGCTTTTGCAGGAGTGTGGCCCTTCTCCGGGGAATCAAACCCCAGGTCTCTGTGCGCAAAGCACATGCTCTGCTCCTGAGCTATAGCCTCCACCCAACTGTTTAAGGTAATGCTCTAACACATAAAGTTTGTTTTACATTAATGTGTAAGACTCAGAAATTAGTCAGCCCTTGGTATCCCTGAGGGCACTATACTGAAACCCACACTCAAGTCTTTTATATGTAAAAGCCAGGTGGGGTGGGTCATGCGTGTAATCCCAGGACTCAGGAGGCTGAGGCACGAGGATCAAGCATAGATCAAGCATGTCTCAAAAGAAGTGAAAAAAGAAAATGGTATTAGTGCCGGGTGTTGTGGCTCACGCCTGTAATCCCAGCACTCGGGAGGCAGAGACAGGAGGATTGCCGAGTTCGAGGCTTGCCTGGACTACATAGTGAGCTCAGAGCCAGCCTGAACTACAAAGCGAGACCCTGTCTCAAAAAGGAAAAAAAAAAAAGGTATTTCCACATAATCTATTTACATACTTTAAATCACATCTAGATTTTAACACCATCCAAATATAAAATACTAAATAAATATATTTTAAAATAAATATATTTTCAAATAATAAATAATATAAATATTAAATAACTTAATTCTTGCTGGTTGCAGTGGTATTTGCCTGTGATCCTCACACCTTGGAAGGCTAAGGCTGTATTCAAAGTTCCAGTCCCACCTCAATAACTTAGTGAGACCCTGTCTCAAAAAAGTAAATAAAAAAGGTTGGAGAGGTACCATAGTGTGAAGGCCCTGGGTTCAAGCTCCTGTCAAAAAATGTTATACTGTATTGTTTAGGGAATAAGAATTTCTGTACATGTTTAGTACAGACACATGTTTTTCCCCCTGGTTTTGATCTGTGAATAGTTGAATGAACAGGTACAGAATCCATGGATATGGAGGTGGACTGTACTGTTATAAAAAGACTTAATATTACACCTTTCAGGGCCAAAGGGTTAGCTCAGTGGTTCCGGCGCCTGCCTTGCAAGCGCAAGGTCCTCAGTTCGATCCCGGGTAACCACATATAATGCTGGGCATGGAGACACGCCCACCAACAATCAACACCGCATACCACAATGCCGGAAGTGGTGGCTCACGCCTGTAATCCCAGCACTCGGGAGGCAGAGACGGGAGGATTGCTGAGTTCGTGGCGGCTTGCCTGGGCACCATAGTGAGCTCAGGGCCAGCCTGAACTACAAAGTGAGACCATGTCTCAAAAAAAAAAAATTACACCTTTCAGAGGTGTGGATTTCTATAATCTGTATCACTTATGAGCAGCTAAAAATAATACATTTGGCCAGGTGTGGTGGTACACACCTGTAATCCCACCACTTGGGAAACTGAGGCAGGAGGACTCTCTTGAGTTTGAGGTTAGCCTGGCCTACATAGCGAGTTTAAAGCCGCCTGAACTACAAAGCGAGACCCTGTCTCAAAAACAAAACAAAAAAAAAATTTTTTTTTTTTTGAGACAGGGTCTCGCTTTCTCGTTCAGGCTGGCCCTGAGCTCACTATGTAGCCCAGGCAAGCCTCCAACTCAGCAGTCCTCCTGCCTCTGCCTCCTGAGTGCCCATACTGACTGCTGGTGGGCGTGAGTCACCACAACCAGTACTGTTGTATGTGGTTACTGGGATCGAACCAGGGACCTTGTGCTTGCTAAGCAGGCACTGGAACCACTGAGCTTAATCTCTGGCCCCAGTTTTTTTTTTTTAATTAAAAAAATACATTTGTTTCTAAACTGGGTCTTGGTAACTGCTAACCAGCCCTCAGAATTCCATGTCACAATGTTTTCGTGTAAGAAAATTAAAACAGATGGATTCATGCAGTATTTATTGATTTGATAAATACAGAAAGTGTGCAATCATCTATCAAAATTGTATTTTACCATGAATTTGAAGGTATTTATAAAAAGTCATATTCACAGTCTATCTGAATTCTGTCCAAAGCTGTATGCACAGGAGCAGAAGCCAGGCAGTACCTGCACGAGTGAGCGATCCCACTGAAGCCTCCACCCAGCAGCTCCCACTGCACTGGCCTCACAGTCCTGTATCCCACCAGCCAGTTTGGAGCTGCCTAGTTTAAAAGGTCACATATTTCAAAAGAAAAAGTGCTTTCTGGGAAATCTCTCCTGCTACCCAGACAAGCAGAAGTGCCAGCACCACATTCCAAGACCCAGGGCGGATCCCACATCTAGTTACCAGGCCCCAGGAAATGGCTTTGACATTCAAGGGTTCATTTCAGCACCAGGGTGCTTTGTATTAGGCAAATCTGAGGGGTTTCCTACCGACCGCAGGAGTGGGCTGTTCCACAGGGGACACGCTGTGACCCTGAGCTGTGGGCGTGGTGGGTGTCATCAGCGCCTCGCTCCGGTCAGCGATTTCAACGAGGGCTGTGAAGAGCCGAATCCACCATGTTTAACCTGTTGTGTAGTAATTTGAAAAGAGGTGAGATCACAAACATCACTTCTAGGCTCCAATTTACACTGATGATAGGGTACTGCCTCCACCTGATGGGCAGAACGGAACGTCTAGCTTTCCAGTCTCTGCTGAGACTCGCATTCGGAATATACCCTGGGCAGCAAGAACGGGGGGAAGACTGGTCCTTATATACACATTGCTCGAAAGCAAATCCAGAGAAAGGCATTGGTTTCTGGAAGAAGCCAACTCGCCAGCATCAGTTTTGTCAGCCCTCAGGAAACGGTCGGTGAAAAGTGGCTCCTGACAACATCTCAGAGACATTAGGGAAGTCGTGCCGGGACACAGGAGGCTCCAGCAGCCTGTCGGGACGCACCGTGTTCAACTTTGCGTCCTCAGAGCCCAGCACCAGGCCAGGACCTAGAAGGCAGCAAATCCTTTTGAAGAGGTTTCTGAGCGCTCGTCCTGACAGTGTCAGTCATGAACATCACACACGCAAAGCTCAGCTCTGAGGGGCAGCAGCGGCTGCGGCTTCCTGTAGATATCTCATCCCGGCAGACCACGTCTACTCTTCAGTTTAACTTCTATTTCACAGCTACACATTGTGATCAAGAATAAATGTTGTTTGAGGTCATGTAATTACCAAGAACTAAACGCATTATTCCTTTGGGCATCTGTTATGGAAAGAAGGGTTCCTAAAAACCAGAACTTTAGAAGATCCAAGAGTTTAAAATAAGAGACACAGCCTTTCAGTTGTTGGTTATGTAGCAAGGTTGACTTTTTTTTTTTTTTGCGGTCCAGGGGATTGGATTCTACTGGATGATACACAGGCACTTTGTTTCCCTCCAATTCACTTAGAAAGCGTCCTCTCCCCTTGTTCTCTCATTGAGAAATGAGGCCATGTAGAGAGCTAGAAGCCTTGGACCGCACTCTGACTGAAAATCAGAAACAGGAACGGGAGCCCTTCCACTCTGGGCCCTTCTGCAGGGCTCCGAGGACAGCTGGCATGGCCTTGGGCATGGGCACCTTCTCCGTGTGAACCGCCTGCATCCTCAGGCCAGTCCGTCCGGACCTCAGCAGCTGCTTCTCTCCCCACCGCCTCCCTTCTCTTCCCGGGGCAGCCGGCTGCGCTGGTTGTGCTTTGCTGTTGGCTCTGCCGGCTCACGGCCTTCCCGCCCTGTGCACCAGGCGCGTCCTCCGCAAAACTGCTGCTGCTTTCTCCTGTGACAGTTCTTTTCGCGGTGGAAGACTGCCATTGTGATAGTTCAGAGATCGAGGTGTGGGTCAAACTTGAAGAGACAGGATTATTGCCAACTTTCTACATAGGACAATATATAGGCTGGACACACACACACACACACACACACACGCACGCACGCACACATTCACATTTCTCTTTGTCACAAAAGATACAACACACTTGGGCCAGGCGTAGTGGCTCACACCTGTAATCCCAGCACTCGGGAGGCAGAGGCAGGAGGATTGCTTGAGTTCACAGCTTGCCTGGGCTACATAGTGAGCTCAGGGCCAGCCTGAACTACACAGCGAGACCCTGCCTCAAAAAAAAAAAAAAAAAAGATACAACACACTTGGGATCCTTACATAAATCAACTTCTCTAGGCTATAGCTACAAATGCCTTGAATCACAGGGGGTGCAGGTGTCTTCGCTGGCCCTGTGCTTTATAGAGGTTGACAACCTTGTTGCCAGTTGAGAGCAGAAAAGATAGAATCTTGGGGGAAGGAAAAGGGGGTTAATGAAAAACAGATGCCAGGACATACTGCCAGAAGCTCCTTCTTCCTTTCAGTTTTCTATTTTTCCCGCTCTTCTCAACAACCCGAGACAGGCCAGTTTTCACTGACACTCAGGTTAGAATGAGCACCTACTAATGAAGCGCTCTTTTTTCTCCTTGAGGTGCTGGAGAAGGAACCCAGGGCCTCTCGCCCACACTAGCTGAGGACTCCAGTGCTGAGCTACATCCCCATGACTTAAGAGGATCCCAAATAGGTCAGATGACAGGCTGGAGGGGAAGCAACAGGCATAGAGGAAAAGCTGGCCTTCCCTCAGCCACAGGAGGAAACAAGTTGTTATGAATACTTAGCCTGTGACTATGGCCAAGAGTTCTCTGTGGTAAAGAATGCTTAGGCCTCCTCAGGGCTCCCTAGAGGTGCAAGGGCTCTGCCTGATATGTACAGAGCGTAGACAACTTGGTAACCTGAGCCAGCACCTCCAGTGACCGACCAGCGCATGTCACACTGTACGCTGAGCACAGGGCGGTGCAGCTGGGGCCACAAAGGGCCACTGAGAGTTCCTTACCATCGCCCTCTGTGAGCTCATTGCCCCTGGACTGGGGGGGGGGGGGATGGGCTTCTCTCTTGCAGCTAGCTCTTCCGATTCCACATTCTTCCACAGCTCACCAAATAAAACAGCTGTCTTCAAGCAAATGCTTGTTCTGTGTTGATAAAACTGTTTCATAAGCTCTTAAACTACCGGTGTTGGTCTATTGATCCAAAAAATTTTCCCCAGTATTGCTAATTGAACCTGAAGGAGCTGCATGGCTAGCCCTTTTTATATTTTACTTTGTGACAACGTCTCACTAAGTTACTCAGACTGGCCTTGAACTAGGGATCCTTTTGCTAAGCCTCCTAAGGAGCTGAGATTTTTTTATTCTGTGCAGCGCTGGGATTGGAATCCAGGGGCCTCGGGCATGCGAGGCAAGCACTCTCCTACTGAGGTACTCTACTAGCCCCTAACTGAAACTCTGTCAGAGACAAAAGAAAAACCAGGACAGAAAGTGCTTCACCAGCCATTTCACTGTTCTTTAATTCTACCTCTGGGCAAATATCTTATTTGTTACGGAAGGCGTTATGATAGTAAGCCTGATAGTACTGGATCATAACACATTTTTTGCACCAAAGAATAAAACTGGATTAACAGGGCCACCTGCTGCTATGTGACAGCTGCCTCCTTTGCTGTCAGAGAACTGCTGTGGGGAACAAAGGAAAAGACAGGGGCAGAGAAGTCAAGCAAACATGTAAATGTATCTGAAAATTAGGAAATTGGTGGGAAATCCACCAAAATTAGGGATGATGAGGAACTACTGGGCAATAATTCCATTATTTCCAGACATTACTGAATTTGGAACCTGAGGCTAAGACTTTCAGGACAAAGCAACCCCAAATAAGCTCAGACTGGACAGGGGAAAAAATGGCAACCCTAGATGGTAGGGGGTGCTTGAGAACAGGAAACTGCTGTGACTCCAAGTGTGTGTGGGGTTGTCTTCTTTAAATATTAAAAGTCTGCAGCAAAAACGTCTGGAAGTGAACGCCTGAGGCCCTTTCAACCTTCCATTTTGCTGCTGGGACATGTTCTTCTCATAGTACCTCCTGAAAAAGTTCAGAATTCAATTAATACAGATTTATTAGGTTGATATCCAACATGTAGCTTAAGGTAAAGAGTTCTGTTTGGTTTCAATCACTTCATTTAACCTCTTGGTAATGGTAGTCCTGAGAGTTCGCAGCATTTGTAAAATCTCCTGTAACCCAGGGTCACACTGCTGGTAGAAGCACAGCAACTTCTTGGCTTGTCGTGTCTCCTTGTCTGTGTCCCTCAAGTCTGCAGGTTCTGCACCGAGGGACATAGTCCTTCATGACAGAGTGTGTTCAAAACCATTTTCTGTAGGTGCCCCCTCCCAATGTCTAATGGTGTGGGCGCTCAGGAACACCTGGAAGGAAGCTGCCAAAGTCCAGCCGGGAGTTTTGAGTTGGTTAGATGAGGACACAAGCAAATCACTGCATCCTTCCAGATTTTATTACAGTCAAATGAGAAACATCCGTGGGATTCTAATAGCAAGAATGTTAGATATAAAACTGATGGAATGCTAACTGGTCCATAAAGGGCTGCACAAGGTAATCTGTGGCAAAGTAGAAAACAAGCCCAAAGGTGATAGAGATGGGAAGAGCCGGCAACGCTTTCTTGAAAATGGCGAGGAGCAACAGTGTAAGGCACAGGCCCTGTGGAGGAGACACAGCAAAAGGCACAGATTCATGTGTAATAATGAAAGCACCACAAGCAAAGCAAATCAGTAGCAAGTCTTGGTTAATTCAATACTTTCCTGTCAAGTTAAATTTTCAAGCAGGGCGAAGAACACATCTTGCATCACACAGGGACAAAGAAATACTCCCAGGAGAAACTAATAACAAACTAGCTCGTGAAGTGTACACACTTTCTTGTGAACACACAGCAGGCACACAGCACAGTTCATTTTTTTACCCTAATTACTGAGACATGAGCTATGAACCATCAGCTGGGCACCATTTCAGTTTACTGAGAATAAGATAATGTAAAATACCACCTATGGGGCCGGAGGGTTAGTTCAGTGGTTCTGGCGCCTGCCTCACAAGCACAAGGTCCTGAGTTTGATCCCCATGACCACATACAATGCTGGGCATGGAGACTCATGCCCACCAGCAATCAATACCACATAACACAGTGCCAGGCGTGGTGGCTCACGCCTGTAACCCCAGCACTCGGGAGGCAGAGACAGGAGGATTGCTGAGTTTGAGGCTTGCCTGGGCTACATAGTGAGCTCAGAGCCAGCCTGAACTACAAAGTGAGACCCTGTCTCAAAAAAAAAGAAAAAAAAAATACCACCCATGGCTGGGGTGTGTCTCAGGAGAGCCACATGGCTAGTGCAGATGAAGCTCTAAACCAAAAACAAATACACAAAGGTACAATTCCAGAGAGTAAATACTTTCAAAGCCAGAAAACTAACCTTAGAAGGGAAATAAAATACATGAAAATTCTAACTGGTTATGATCACAGTAAGTCATAAGAACAATCACAAAATGAATGTGTAAGTTCTCACCTGAACTTACTAATCACACTGATTCTCAGCAATATTACAGTTTTAGCACAAAGAGCAGGAAGAAATACTGGGTGGGTGATGACTGAAAACCCAGCTGGCAAAGTGTTGGGGTTCACTCTGCTGACACCTACAGGGGTTCCATGATCCCTTCACCCCTTTGCACCTGAGCCATAGCCAGCTGGAGCAAACTTCCAGCCACTACTGCTGGGCTCCAGGCCGGGGTTCCTGACCCCAAGGACTCAGAGTTTCCTGGAGAACTAGTGGAAACCACACAATTAAAACAAATGAAGACATCTCAGGGCAGAGCTCAGTTTTAACAGCCCCATGTGATTTTCACCAGAGGTCCGAGTGGAGAACCACTCTGCTCAGGCCCAATTATGCAGGTTTACAAAAAGCTCTTCAGGTGGTTGGCAACTTGGCTGACCTGGGGTCAAGACTAATTGCCTTAAAGGGACACAGAACTCTGTTTTCACATCAGGAGTCCTAAAGAAGCCTTATTAGTATGTACTTACAATTAATATGGCTACAAAACAGGCTATGGTTGTATTCCAGTCTCCACTGGCAGTTGCTGAGGCTTTACCAACCAGAACACTGTAGAAAATGAAATCTCCCAATCCAAGTTTTACTCCTCCTGAAAAAGGAAAATTTTTTTTAATGTAAAAAGTTATTATTTGTTCTGATTTCATTCAAAAATATGACTCAGCTGAGCACGATGGTGTGTGCCCAGTGTTTCAGCCACTAAGGAAGCTAAGGCAGAAGGGTCGTTTGAGCTCAGAGTTGGAGATCACCTGGGCAACAGGTGATCAAAGAACAAAAACAAAAATATGATCTGGCACTGAATGCAAAGTCAATAAATGGTAGATGACCTAGGCGTAGCTAAATGATTTTTGTTTTTTGAGGCACAGTGTTCAAGGTTCTAGGCTGGTCTCATACTTATTAGGTAGGCCAGTCCTGCCTCAAATTTATGGTCACCCTGACTCAGTCTCCCAAGAGCTGAGATTATAGCCATGACCAACCATGCTTTTTTAATTTTCTGCAAGTGGAGTTCCAGATTCTATGTGACTCTGAAATCTCAATGGATGTTGCTGTTATATACCAACGACAACAAATCCCACTGTAATGGCTACTTCACACCAAACACTTGTCCTAGTAAAGTACACTTGTCCTAGTGAAGTGTCATAGGAAACCCTAACAGCTCGCCTGAGGTATCCTTTGTTTCTTAAAATTCACCACTGTGTAACTGTGTGAGTCAATGATTGTGAAAGTTGTGCAGAGCTATCTAACTACTACCGGCCTACATCTCCACTGATGCAGGAGATACCCTGCACCCATTTAGTTAACAAACCCTGGGCCCCCAGCTGAAGTGGTCATTCATCTACTTTCTAACTCTAAATAGCCTTTTCTAGACATTGCATATAAATAGACTCATACAAAATGAAGGATTTTTAGGCTGGATTAAAAGTTGATTTTTTACAAGTTGTTTTGAAAACATGTGGGGCTGAGGATTTTGCTCAGAGATACCATGCCTGCCTCGCAAGCACAAGGTCCTGAGTTCAATCCCTGGTACTGTGAAGAAAAAGATGAGGAGGGGGAAGGAGAGGGAGAGAGAGATAAAGGGGAGGGACAGAGAGAGGGAGAGGGAGAGAGAGAAAAACAGAGAGAGAGAAAGCCCGGGAGGAGGGAGAGAGAGAAAGAGAAAGAGAGAGAGAGAGAGAGTGAAGGAGGGGAAGGGAGGGGAAGAGAACCAAATTTCTAGAGTACATGGGGACTTCCCTGTAACCATGTCTGGTTAACACTCCTGCAGTGAGAGGTGGTGATATACATGCTGATCTTAAGATGGTGAAGAATGTGTTACTTGGCCAGAAAAAGGGGTTTGCCTTGCACATACTTTCCTCTGGGTCTTCACTGGCGAGGGTGTTGCTGGAGAGTTCCTGGACAGCAGCTCTGGACTCAGGCGTTGAGCGATGAGGCCCCAGGTGACTGTCCCTCTGGGCCTCCCACTCCTCACTGAAGCCACCATCATCATTCTCTGTACTACTACTGTCCTGTGCCTCCCTTTCTGTGCCTTCAAGGGAAAGCAGAAATCACAGTGGTAATATTTAGAAGCATTTCTTAACCCCTTTAAGAAAAATACATGGAAAAAATAACAAGCTGTTACGGTAACTGGGTTAACTAGCTTTGAACCCACAGGATGAGCAGTGTAGGGCTGGCTGGATGCTGATCCAGGAACCATTTCACCATTTCCTGGTTTGCTTGAGTCTCCTTCCCTCGCCCATGCACCTCTAGTTGGTGATCTGGATCAAGCCAAGCCAAGCACAGTGATCCCACCATTCATTCCTCTCAACCATCAAAATCCTCTGGCTGTGAGACTGTGACTCAGTACAAACTCACGATAGCTGAGCAAAGGGTATAGGAAATTTGGGGGAATTTTTCTCTTTTCCTCTTTTGGGGGAAGAAACAGCCCATTGCCCTCTCTGTGTCATGTGATCTGGATACGATGCATAGAGCTGCAGGTGGGACTGGGAGCAGCAGCTGGCTGAGGACCACGCCCAAGTGCTAAGGATGGCGGCGCAGGGCAGAAAAAAGAACTAGGCGCTTGTTACCATTAACAAGCCCCCAGATTAACCAACCCCACAAATGCCAACACATCAGGACTTTTTCAAAAAGAAAGAATACATTCCTTCCTTAAGGCACCTGTGTTGTTTCTCTTCTCTGCAGCAGAAAGCTCTGACCTGCTGGCACAAACCACTGGCTTCCATGACTAAACACAACAGTGACCCACGGGGATGGGGAATTTCTTTATGAGCAGTCAGTCATTCTGTTTTAACAGCTCTCAACCTGACTGAAGATGCTGAGCATGACTGTCTCTGAGAAAATGACACACACTGAAAGTATTTAAGTGCGTAAGTGAAGTTCTCAATACTTTCTCCCTCATCTCTTCTGGAGGCCTAGGGATGAAACACAGGACTCCGCACATCCAGTCCTGGGCAGGAACTCTGCCACTGAGCTACATACACCCCGGCCTCCCTTTTATTTTTTGTCAAAGTAACTCACATTACTATGGAAGCAGCTTTACCATGAATAAGGACTGCTGGCACTTCAGGGCTCTTGTGTGTGTAGATTTCCTCTATGAGAGCTCGAAGCAATTCTGTACTGCTCACTCTCCCATTCATTTTAACTGGTAACTATAAAACCCGAATCTTAGCTGGTGCAGTTTACCAAGTCATGTAAGATTTATAAATAAAAACAACAGTGTCTAACTGCCCCATCCTTCTTCAATCCCATCCTCCTTCTTACCTTCAACTCTTAGCAGTTCCTTTTGGCATTTGTCTCCAGATTATGAACAGCATGCTCATGGTGCCAGGTCTTGATATTTTAATTTTAGGTACTTATTCATACCCTCCCCTATATACATAAATTTAGCTCTCCCTATCATCCCATTTATGTTGAACACCAGTTTTATTTTATTGCTGTGAAAAAAGGATTTGTAACCAAACTTCTTTGCCACAGTTCCAATGTATAATCACATTTGCTTTTTTGGAACAACCTATTTTCGCTGGAAAAGTGCTCATTTTTCCCCTTGACTATTTTCTACATATTATCTATGGCTGGATTGTGCTCAACAGTCTGATGGAGTTCAGACAACACACAATCTCTCTGGTCTATTACTTCTTCCTTGGACAGAAAACCCTCTTGGATCCTAAAGCCCTTGTGTCCTACTCTCTAACTTCCAATTCCTCCAACAGAGTGGTTTTCACCCAGAGGTCATGCCTTGCTCACTGGGGGTTCAGAAGGAACTAGACCAGAGGAGACTTTGGTGACTGCAATGCCTCAGAGCCAGAACCGGCACTGAGGGGTGGGGACACCGCCTGGTCTGCAGGGAGGCGAGGCCCAGTGTGCCCACAGAGGAGCTCTGCGGCCATCCAGCTCCTCCACTCTGCGGTGCCCTCGCCCATGGGTCCCTCCTGGGCAAAGCTCTTTTTCCACCCTGCTGTGTGCTGTCACCTGCTGTACCCTCGATGGCCCAGGATAAATACAATTCCCTGACTACAAACATGCACAGTAACTTACACATTTTCTTTATAGTACATATCTCAAGTGTATGAAATATTTATAGAATTACTCAAATGCCTGTCTGGCCTAAAAGATTATAAGCTCAAAACAATGTCTTGTTCAGAGCTACTACATCCAGAGCCTAACAGGTTACTTGGCACATAGGAGCTCAATAAGCATTTGTCAAAAAAAGGGAAAACTCAGTGTACCAAATCCATATAAATACATACGTGTATAGTCACAGACAATATTTTGATTTTTTTTTTTTTTTTTGAGACAGGGTCTCGCTTTGTAGTTCAGGCTGGCTCTGGGCTCACTATGTAGCCCAGGAAAGCCTCAAACTCAGCAATCCTCCCATCTCTGCCTCTCGAGTGCTGGGATTACAGGTGTGAGCCACCACATCCGGCATTATGTATGTGGTACCGGGGATTGAACTCAGGACCTTGCACTTGCCAGACAGATGCTGAAACCACTGGACTAAATTCCCGGCCCAACATTTTAATTTTCTTTGGCTCAGCACAATAACCAGGTAGGTAGCAACCACTGCCAATTATTTTCTACTTTTCTATTAGGTCCCCTACTGGTATAATGCCACCTTGTTCTCCTGCTTTCCACAGTGCAGAACAGAGCCGATGTTATCGGGTCCAGCTTAGGAATCCCTAGAAAGTGTCCCCCTGCAGTCACCTGAGTGCTAAAGTAGCAGTGACAACTCACATTTTTTCTTTTCTCACTACTTTTTTTTTTTTTTGAGGAGGTGCTGGGGATTGACTTAGGGCCTTCACACAGCTATATCACCATCCCTTCTTTTATTTTTATTTTGAGATAGGGTCTCAGTAAAATGCTGAGTTTCCCAGGCCAGCCTTGAATTTGTGAACCTCCTTCTGCACCCTCATCATGTGCTGGTCACTTGTCTGTACTTTGCTGTTTTTCAGGTGCCTTATAAGTTGGCTCTTTGTTTTCCTTTTTAAAACAATTTTCTTTCCTCTTTACTACTTTCATTGTGTTATTATTCTTCAAGTCTAAGAACAGCTAATTGTAATTTGCATTCTCCTTCATATATTCCTTCTGCAGCATCAGGCCTTGCAAGCTCCTGTCCTTGCTCCTATTATCCTCTTCCAGAAAGTCACAGGCACCTGGAATGCTTGACCTTTTCAGTATAATCATCATCACATCCC
The DNA here is from genome assembly GCA_004025085.1 of Thryonomys swinderianus. Lineage (NCBI taxonomy): Eukaryota > Metazoa > Chordata > Mammalia > Rodentia > Thryonomyidae > Thryonomys > Thryonomys swinderianus. Next base: position 21,335 of record PVIC010012498.1, read on the forward strand.
AAGTCAAGTATCTTTATTACTGCAGCCACATTGGACAACAGACTCAACTTTACATGTTTGAAGAAAGAGCTTAGTTATTTTTTAAAAAATCACAGCCTCAATGGTATGCTTTCCATACTGGCATTATATATTAAATGGTGCTTTATATTTAACGCAGGTGCCTTGAATGGCTTGTTAGGCTTGGGGTCTCCAAACTCCTTAGATATTTATCTGCATATTTAGCGGGGTTGCCATAGCTATTTCAGAGATTCTCCAGGGAGTCCGGGACCCAAAGAAAGAGGCAAAATGCTCTGCTTTGCAACTCACTGTTCACCTGTGAGATGACAATGGCCCTGCAGAACCAGGACACTGCCAAGCACAAGTCACCTACTTTGTGTGTTATACTTGGAGCTCTTGGACACCCTTCTCTGCGCTTCTGGGTCTCCTTCCGCCATATTCACCAGCCATACCATTGTTGCTGTTGGGAAAGATGAAAATCCACATGAGCACTAGAAACACAGTGGGAAAACACACAGACAGACAGATAGGAGCCCATTATCTCCCTGTGGAAATGATCTATATTTGTAATGCTGCCTGAGCAGTCGTAATCAGAAGTCAGTGTACACTAAAACCCACAGAAGATTCTCTTTGGCTTTAACACACTAAAAACCCAATCTGATAGCACAGAATGTGTGTTATCACATTTACACTGTAGCTGTTACCATGAAATACCATTTGTCATCTCTGGAAAGCAACCAGAAGGAAACCTATTCCGACCAGGGAGGGACCCTGAAACAGCCTCCGAGGGAGTGTCCTATAGCAGTGGGAGAGATCAACGGGAAGTGGTCCTCAAAGTAGATTCCAGGACAAACTGAGACTCACAAAAGCCTTTGTTGATGGTTAGTATTCTACAGAAACACATGGAATAAACTTCCTTCATGTTATGTCTAATTTTTGAAATCTTGAATAATGCTAAATTGTTTTATATGAAGAAAGGTTAAAAGCAATAAACATGAAAAGGATAGCTAACTGACCTCTTCTACGTTCTCTTTACATATATATCTATAAAACAGACTCAATTAGGATGATTCACATTAAAATGATGCTTCTCTCTTTTAAATATCGTAGGGGAGGAGAATTTGGTGACATCCAATCAAACTACCAGTGCACCAACCTTGACACAGAAACACAACTCCTTGCTGTTTTGTTTCCCTTAATACTGGAGATGGAACCCAGGGAGGCTTTAACACTGAGCCCAGGCCTTTATATTTTTGAGACAGGGACTTGCTAAATTGTCCAGGCTGGCCTCAAACTTGTGACTACCCTGTTGCAGCCCCCTGAGTAGCTCTCTTGCCTTTTATTACTATTTCTCTATAATTTTATTCACATTTTTAAAGAACTTAAGGTTTTTTGAAGAATTTATGAAAGAACTACACAATCAAAAAAACTAAAACTTCCATTACAGCCACACTTACTCATTTATCATGGTCTTATAATTTCTGAGGTCAAACAAGTTTCATTACACTATAAGCCATCTAAATCGTCAATATGAACCAGGCAGAAATTACACTATTTAAATCCAGATCTAATAAAGAGAAACAGAAGGACTGCTATCGTGTACAAGGCTGATAAATGTCTATAGCCCTCCTAGCAATGAAGCATGTGTGTAAGTGGTGTCTCAGTTCATGAACTTAATTCTTTCCATGTTTCTGGTTGCAAACTGAACTGGCCATGAATGGAATAAAACTCAATGGTTAGGTTCAATGTTTAAGGATTAAATTCTAGGTTTAACAAAACTTCTCAGAGTCAGTAATTTATAAAATCCTCATGACAGATTTAGCGTTTCATGAGAACAGTTTTATCTTTAATTTATTTGATCTACAGAGAGGTAAAGCGTTGCACTATTTTCGCACAGATGCTGCTTTACCTCAGATACCTGAGAACGTCGAATGCTTAGTGATTCTTATACAGATTTGATGTTGTAGGTGACAGACATGTTGAAGATGTGTTTTAAATCCTCATCCCTTATGGCATCCACACCTGCCATGGAGAGGAATGGATTTTCCTTCCTCGTTCAATGGCGTCAGCTTCACCCAGTGTCAGCTGCGTGCTGGAGATGACAGTTTACTGATTCTAGACCTCAGGCCTTTCTGACCTCTCGTACTTCCAATCACCAGGACATGTCCTCAGCCAGCCCACATGTGGGTCCAGCTGGTAAAGAAAACAAGGACCACCATGACATCACAGCGGCCGAGGCAATACCCAGATGCCTGGGTTACAAGAAGCAACCTTTAAAAAAGAAATCCTCCTCAAGCTGGAGAGATGCTAAGTAGGGCTTGCTAAGTGAACGAAGAGAACCACCCAGTAGGCAAAATATGACACTAGTCTATTTGGATAGGAGAATCACTCCTATACTTTCTATGTGTTTAAAGGCTTTTAAAAATTTGTTATTCTAAAATAATTTCAGGCCTGAAGGAAAGTTGTAAAAATAATACAAAGATTTACACATATACTAAATGTTTCCGCTCACATCCTTAACTGATGAACTGTACAAATTATAATTAAAAATACACAAGTGGACGGGATAGGGATTCAGTTCAGTGGTTCCAGTGCCTGCCTCACAAACTTAAGGTCGTAAGTTTGATTCCTGGTACCACAAAACAAACAAACAAACAAATAAAACAAAACACAAGTAGATGGAGTATGAGAATTTTAGCAGCTCAATCGCTAAATTCCACTTCCCAGAGGTAAGGACTATTAATACATCTTCAGTTTCCTTACAGATCATTGGATATTTAATATATACAGGCATATTCATATACAACTCTGTTTCCTATTTTCTCCTAGAGGTTATTGTATCTAATGCTTTAAATCTGTTTTTTTTTTTTTTGGTTTTCTTTTTTTGGTACTTAATATATGGTCTCAAGCATTTAAAAAAATAACTGAACTGCCAGGGATTTAGCTCAAGTGGTACTACACCTACCATGGAAGCACAAGGGCCCAAGTTCAATACACTGTACCATCAAAAAAAACAAAACCTGAACATATATAGTTATCTTCTTTTGGTAGTACTGGAAATTGAGCTCAGAGCCTCACACATGCTAAACATACACGAAGCAACATCCTTGGCCCTATCCTGTGCTTTTCAGTGGTTGCACAGTTATCTGTTATAGGAATGTACTGTAATTATTCAAAGTGCCCTCTTTTGATGGACCCTTAGATTGCTTCTAGTTTTTCCCTGATACAAGAATCACTACAGTGAACATCTTTCTATACTTTCCAAGTATATTCCTTAGTGTAAATTTCTAGTATTCACTATTAACATTTCATGGAACACTTTGTAGACACCAACATAAAATACATAAGGTGGCTATAATTTCCAGGAATAACATGCAAGAAGTTAACACTCAGGGGTTAAGAGCAAAATGCTGATGCTCAAAACTTCGTGGTTCTCTTCTGCCAATGAACACAGCAAGTATGTAATAATCAGTTTATGTTGCAGTAAAAGATCCAGATAATGGCTGTTCTAAAACCTTACCAGATTCCTACAGCTACAGGCACAACCTGCTTTCCCCTTTATGGATTTCAGACTTTCCTAGAAAATAGGACGAAACAAAAGAAACAAACAAAAGGGTCCAGGGATTTAGCTCAGCCTCTCACCACCCCCCAAATATCAAAACCAAACTGATTACCAAAAAATAGAAACTACAAGAACAGGGCCAGAGATTTAGCTCAGTGGTTCTACACCTACCTTGCAAGCACAAGGGACAAGTTTGATCCCCAGTACAACCCCCCAGAAAGATAAAGAAACTACAAGAACATACATCGAACTGATGAGGATAACTACATAGTAAAGTTTTAAGACTGAGGCTGGGCAAGATGGCACATCCCAGTAACCCCAGCACTCATGAGGCTGAGGCAAGATGACTGTCACAAGTCACAACTTTGAGGCCAGCCTGGACTATGTGAAAGAGACTTTGCCCCTAACCCCGAAAAGACCAGTGTTAGGAAAGTAGTACCTTCATACTACAGAAAGGACAGGCAATTTGGCAGTGTCTATCAAAAATGAAAGGTATATTGCTCTCCTCTAACAGTGTGCCTTACAAAGGCCACCTACTACTGAATAACCATGAGATACTACACAGCTATTTTATGTATTAACAGGGAAAAAAGTCCTGAACTAACTGTATGAAGTAGTCATGTTTGGCCAGCTAATTGAAAAACATCGGGTTTTCCAGTTTTCTGGTATTTTCTTCTATTCTCTTTAGTATTCTCTCTGTTTTCTCATTTTCTACATGTAGTTGTTGGCCACGCTGAACCCTTGGCACTTTTACATCTCTTTGAATTATACACTCAGTCTCAGAGCTCAACTACCACCTCTGTGCTGATTCTTTGCTTCTGCTTCTCTGTTACCAACTTTTCCCGAGCACTGGCACTTCAGTTCTGAGCCTTGCTGGAACTTGCTTTTTTCTTTCTTTCAGGGTGTAAGGGTTTTTTCTTTTTTTGGAGGTCCAGGGGACTGAACCCAGGACCTTGCATGTGCTAGGTAAGTGCTCTACCACTGAGCTACATGTGTTGCCCTCAGCCCTCTTTATGAGACAGGGCTTTACTAAGTTGCCCATGCTGGCCTCAAACTTGTCATCCTCCTGCCTCAGCCTACCACAAAGCTGGTATTACAGGTATACAGTACCATATCCTGCTCTCTCCTGCTGGAAATTTCTACCTGGAAAGCTCACACTTCTCACCAATAAAATTAGATGGCTACAGCTGTACACAATACTAAATATATCTCTAAACAAGAGAACTTCTTTTTTGCTACCATTCCTTCAGGTTTAAAATTTCTCTCCTCAGGTTTTAACCACTATTATTATTTCTACCAAGCTGCTCAGCAAGTCCTCCCCTTGATAGTTATCACCAATAACATGATTCAGGGGCTAAGTATTTTCCATCTACATCAAGGCAATATCCTTTAAGTGATGTTCAATCAGCATCCAGGACCTCAGCACTCGGCCTGCAATTTGCCTCACACTATGATACTGGCTTCTGAGACAGCTCTGATCACATTATTCTTCCTCAAGACCCTTCTATGACTCATAAGTGACCACTGAATAGCAAACAGATAACTATACCAGTCACTCAAAGGTAGCCTTGATCTTTCCTTAATCTGCTTTTCCAAAGTCATTTCTTAGTACTATCTCTGATCAGTATTTACTGAAAGATTAGGAAAAGCATGATTCAGACCAAAACAAAGGCAACACATTCTGAAGAATAGTATAATTCTTGCAGTAAACTATGGCAAGATTAATCTATAGTATGTCTTGCTCATTCATTTTTTTTATAGCACTGGCGATTAAACTTAGGGTCTTTGCACTGAGCTACATCTCCAGCACTTCTTTGATTTTTATTGAGACAAGGTCTCACTAAGTTCCCCAAGCTGTGCTTGAACTCACAACCCTATTTCAGCTTCCCAGAATGCTAGATTATAGCATGTGCTACCAAAACCGACTTGCTCACTACCTTTTATTATTATTATTTTTTTTGGTCCTGGGAATTGAACTCAGCTTGCTGCTGCACCACTGAACTACATTCTGGTTCTCAGTAGTTCTTGACTGATAATTTTTTTTTTTTTTTTTGTGGTACTGGGGATTGAACTTAGGCCCCTGCACATCCAAGGGTGGTGTCATACCACTTGAGCTAAATCCCCACCTCTTGACCAATAAAATTTTAACAGAAATAATGGCTCCTTGATCTCTAGGTATTTCCCATTTCCTCTCATAATGAAAACTCTTGAACCAAGGGCATGTAATAACAATGGTTTTCAAGAAACGAAAGATCTGCAGGACTCCCACTTATAGTATATATTTAAGATGAGAGAAAGTACCATGATAATGACCATAATTATATGTGTTTGAGTCCCACAAATTCTAAGCTCATTACTAGTTTACTATCATTTTGAAATACTTACAGGAGTAAATGAGAGCCGGAAAGAGAGTTTCATTTCTCTCCTGAGCTGTTTCAACTAGCATTCGAAGTGGACCCTTTGGACACAAAACAGCCACTAAATCTAGAAAGAGAAAAAAAAAAGACATCAGATAAAATGCACTGGGTAAATACGTAAATGAGTATGGGAAAGAATTAATGAAGGGAAAATAATGTTTTCTGTTTTTATATAAAAAAGTACTGAATGAACATGAAACAACTGGTAGGTAAACTGACAGGGATGGCAACAACCTAAACAAAATAAACAAAGTCAGATAAAAGATGTAAGACAACTGTAATCTGGGTTTGACTGTTACTTGCTTAGTCTACAGTAGTTATTGGTGACTTCTGGCGATGAGAACCGAGAATGAGTCTCCTTAGTCTGAGGGAAGGAGGCAGAGGTAACAAGGGAGAACTATTCTAGAACACATGTCAAGCCATGATAAGCAGGAACAGGGGGCACTTCTAAACTAAGCTCTAAATAGAAGCTTTACTCAAAGTATTTTTAAGTATTTAAAAATAGGAAAAGCAGAGGGAAGATATCCATCCCTTCTCCTTTTTAAAAATAGTGTAAGGCTGGGAGTGTAGCTCAGTGGTAGAATAGTTGCCTAGCACATATGAGGCTCTGGGTTCCATTTCCAGAGGTGCAAGAAAATCAAACAAAAAAGTATGTACGCTACTTAAGAATATCTGAAACAACAGCAGACAGAATTTAAACAGAAAAAAACAATGAATAATTTTCTGCATGATAAAGTTCAGTATTTTGGATTTTTTTTTTTTTAAGACAGGCTCTCACTTTGTAGTTCAGTCTGGCCCTGAGTTCACTATGTAGCCCAGGCAAGCCTTGAACTCACAGCCATCCTCCTGCCTCTGCCTCCCAAGTGCTGGGATTACAGGCATAAGCAATCACATCTGGCACTGTGATATGTAGTACCAGGGATTGAATTCAGGACTATGCACTTGCCAAGCAGACGCCAGAAACACAGAGCTAAATCTCTGGCCTAAAGTTTAGTCTTTTGGTTTCCAGTCAAATATAACCATTCCTGAAATATTCAGATCTCAGAGTTTGTGCTGAAAACTGGCTTTTTTTTTTTTGCTTTTTGGAGACAGGGTCTCGCTTTGTAATTCAGGCTGGCCCTGAGCTCACTATGGTGCCCAGGCAAGCCCTGGCTTGTTTTTTTAAAATTACCAACAAAGGAAGGAATCTGTTTAAATTATTCTCAATTCTACCGTTTCCTTCTATCAATTGTGATTTTTCTTTCATTTTCTGCAGCATGAAGATTCAAAATAAAAATAATTTTTAAAAGCTAGAACATGTATAGTTAAATTTATAAAGAAAGATTTAATATTTTTGTTGGCTTTATTGTATAGATGTAAAAAAACTTCATGTATTCAAGTGATTATGTCTCTGTAATATAAAATAATAAAGAAAAAACTAGCAACATGCATACATGCACAACTAAACACCTATACTGCTATCATTTTCTCTTCATTTTGACTGCATAACACAGGAAAATTTGCTTTGTTTTGAAATGATGTGATCTTCAGTTTGTTTGAAGGCTTCGCAAGCTGTAACTATTTTGATTTTATGATACTCTTTCCCTTACAGAACTTCGAAGTCAAAAACTTATTTTTAGAGCAACTAAAGTCAGTGAAAATCAATTTTATTTAATTAATTAATTTATTTATTTTGAGACAAGGTCTCACTTTGTAGTTCAGGCTGGCCCTGAGCTCACTATGTAGCCCAGGCAAGCCTCGAACTCAGCAATCCTCCTGTCTCTGCCTCCCGAGTGCTGGGATTACAGGCGTGAGCCACCACACCCAGCACTGTGGTATGTGGTATTGATTGTTGGTGGGCGTGAGTCTCCACGCCCAACATTGTATGTGGTTACTGGACTGAACTCAGGGCCTTGTGCTTGCGAGGCAGGCGCTGGAACCACTGAGTTAACCCTCCGGCCCGAAAATCAATTTTATTTTGAAAGTTTCAAATATTTGTGACAAAACAGTTTCAAATTTTGTAAAAATAAAGAACCACTAGGGTCAGATATTTAGTTCAGTGGTTCCGGCACCTGCCTAGCAAGCACAAGATCCCTGGTTTAATCCTGATAACCACATACAATAATACCGGGTGTGGTGACTCACGCCCACCAGCAATCAGTACCACACACCACAATGCCAGGCATGGTGGTTCATGTAATCCCAGCACTTGCGAGACAGAAGCAGGAGGACTGCTAAATTTGAGGCTTGCCTGGGCTACATAATGAGCTCAGGACCAGACTGAACTACAAAGTGAGACCCTGTCTCAAAAAAAAAAAAAAAAAAAAAAAAAAAAAAAAAAAAAAAAAAAAAAAAAAAAAAAAAAAAAAAAAAAAAGAAAAGAAAGAAAGAACCACTACTCTAAATACTAGATACAAGACCCTTAAGGGAACCTGAAGCTCTGAAGAAACAATCATTTGTATTATGTGTGGAAGCAGTACAGGTTTGAGGGTGGTGTAATACAGTGGAAAGAACACTGAACCTGGGATTCAGATTCTAGATCAAATCATGTAAAAGCCTGGGCAAATATTTTACATCTATAAATTTCAAGTTTCTTAGTAGTAAAATATGGGTACTAACTGCCTTGCTTATTTCACAGGGTTACAGATCTTCTTAAAAAGCTAACATTTACCCTTAGATACCCTTGTAAGTATCACAATTATTGAAATTTAGGGGCTGAGTAAGTTGTTTGTGTTCCCAAAGCCAAAGAGCCAGCCTAGTGGAAGAGTCTGTTTTGAACCCAGGCAGTATGTCTCCAGACCCAGCATTCCTACTCACAGATGATGGACTATAATATCAATACGAACCCACTGTGAAAGGCAGGTGTAGAGACTATCACTTCTGTAATTCAGATTAGTTGCTCAAATACAGAACAGAAGTTGTTCAACTCTATTTCTGGGATTTTTTCTTTGGAGATAAAAAGGTTTCCTACTTTAGGTCACCAGACATTTTAAAATGTATTTGAGGGCTGGAGATTTAGCTCAGTGGTTCCGGCGCCTGCCTAGCAAGTGCAAGGTCCCTGGTTTGATCCTAGTAACCACATACAATGATATGATATTAGGCGTGGTGACCCATGCCCACCAGCAATCAGTACCATACCCCACAATGCTGGGCGTGGTGGCTCACGCCTGTAAATCCCAGCACTTGGGAGGCAGAGGCAGGATTGATGAGTTCCAGGCTTGCCTGGGCTATATAGTGAACTCAGGGCCAGCCTGAACTACAAAGTGAGACCTTGTCTCAAAAAAAAAACAAACCCATATTTGAACAGTGATAAAACAACATGATTTCTAGAATACAGAGACTACTTTCTGGCCTCTGAAGATAGCTCTCTGCTTTCCTTTGGGAAATGAGCAGAGCACTTAGTTTCATGCCTCAGTAACTCACAGCCAAGGTCCACTCTGACTTTTTAGGATCCGTGTCACATGGGTTGTTAACGAATCTGAGTCCCACAACAGCCTCGTAACTACAAGAGTAATTCCACTCAAAATGCTTTATGAAAATTTTAATTTTGATTTGAAAGTGAATTTAGCATTTTATGTGTGTCAAGAACTCCACCAATGCTTTTCTAACATATTTTCAATTCACTGAATTTTTTTTTCTTGGTACTGGAGATTAAACAAAGACTTCCTGATCTGAGGTACATTCCAAGTCCCTTTCTTCTTTCCTTCCTTCCTCTTAGAATTTTTTAAAAATTTTGAGAAAGGATCTCACTAGTCAGTCACTTGAGTCAAACTTACAAACTTCCTGCCTCATCTCCCAGAGTACTGAGATTACAGGCATATGATACCATGTACAACTCACTGAACTCTAATCCTAAATCAGTGTCCCTAATTCACAAATGAGGAAACCGAAGCTCAAAGAGCTGCAGCCACATTCCTAAGACCATGAAAACTCTCAGTGGGAAAGTGCTTTCCCTCTGGTACTGGGCCTCAGATGCAGGGTCCTATACATGCTAAAAAATGAGGTTTTCAGTCTAAATCTGACTGGATGCCCATAGCTTCTCCAAGGAACTCACTGCTGAGTTAAAATGCAAACAATGATAAGGCATTTTTAAAGAACTCAGCCTCAGGAGGCAGTAGAATGGAGGTGTGGCTATGGTATGGCATTTGTCTATCGAGGGCAAACTCTTGGGTTCAATCTCTAGCACTGGGGGAAAAAAAAAGATTCTTCTACTGAAGAGCTCTAGGATATAACTGTTATGAGTTTTTCCTAAGCCATAAGTAATGGAAGAGGATGGAAAATATCACTTGTTCTATGATGAACAAGTGTCAGCCTTGGATTTTACCATATACTGAAATCACAGCCAAGATGAGCCACGCAGTCCACTCGGGCAGGTACTTGATAAAAACCAGAGCCATGAGGGCGCTGATCATGATGAGATACGCCTGCTGCAGTCGGAGGGGGCCTTTCCAGTGAATAGAAATCATTCCCACCACACCGAAGTTCCAGATCAGGAGTGCAACTGTAATGTAGTCCATGGCAACATTATAGGTTTTAAACACTTCCCTGAAAAAATTTAAACAGATTTGAAAAGATTTATGTGCAATAATTCTTACCAAGACATTGTTTAGAATTACATTCTCAAATATGATATTCAAATGTCACTTTTATATTTTCATCATGGTCTATATTAACACTTTTTTAAAATTTACTTTTTCTTCAAGTGGAGTTTATTTTTGTTTTTGCAGTGACAGGGGATTGAACCCAGCATACTTCATGTATGTTAGGCAAATACTGTACCCCTGAGCTCTACTCTCCCAGTCCTTTTTGAGACAGGATCTTACGAAGTTGCCCAGGGTGGTCTTGAACCTTTGATCTTCTGGCCTCAGCCTCCTAAGCAAATGGAATTAAAGACATGTGCCCCACATTGAAAACAATTAAAAATATGCCTATGAATTTTATAGCTAGGACATAAATGATGGTATTTTCATACAAAAAATTTAGTGTACTCATAAGAAAATGTGTATTTTAAAACATACATATATACAGAACACAGAATGTCATACTACTAAAAAAAGATGACATTTATAAGAAACAGTACATAAAAGGGAGAGCAAGAGATTAGCACACTCTTTTTTTTTTTTTTTTTGAGACAGGGTCTTGCTTTGTAGTTCAGGCTGGCCCTGAGCTCACTATGGAGCCCAGGCAAGCCGCCGCAAACTCAGCAATCCTCCTGTCTCTGCCTCTCCAGTGCTGGGATTACAGACATGAGCCACCACGCCCGGCACTGTGGTATGCGGTGTTGACTGTTGGTGGGCTTGAGTCTCCACGCCCAGCATTACATGTGGTTACCGGATTGAACTCAGGACCTTGCGCTTGCGCGGCAGGCGCTGGAACCACTGAGCTAACCCTCTGGCCCTCTTTTTTTTTTTTTTTTTTTTGAGACAGGGTCTCACTTATAGTTCAGGCTGGCTCTGAGCTCACTATGTAGCCCTGGCAAGCCTCGAACTCAGCAATACTCCGGTCTCTGCCTCCCGAGTGCTGGGATGACAGGCGTGAGCCACCACGCCTGGCAAGCATACTAATTCTTAAAGATAGCACTTATCTTCAGTATTATGTCTTTTGTTTCTATTGACCTATGTTTATGTGTTTTATGAGGGAGTGTTCTGGGGAGCAAGCCCAGGACATTGTGCATGCCAGGCAACTATGATTTCTGTAGTGTTAGGGACTGAACCCATGCATATGCTAAACTCACCCAGTAATCCTGAACTACACTCCCTAACTACTTTTATTCTTTTCTTCACAGTCTGGATATGGAATTCAGGGCCTGGATTATTCTTTTTTTTTTTTTTTTTTTTTTTTGCTTTTTGGGGACAGGGTCTCGCTTTGTAGTTCAGGCTGGCCCTGAGCTCACTATGGTGCCCAGGCAAGCCGCCGTGAACTCAGCAATCCTCTTGTCTCTGCCTCCCGAAGTGCTGGGATTACAGGCGTGAGCCACCACATCCGGCATTGTGGTATGCGGTGTTGATTGTTGGTGGGCGTGTCTCCACACCCAGCATTCTATGTGGTTACCGGGGATCGAACTCAGGTCCTTGCGCTTGCGAGGCAGGCGCCGGAACCACTGAGCTAATCCTCCGGCCCTGGATTATTCTTATTATGCATATTAGGCAACTCTTCTACCAGTGGGCTATATTCCTAGCACCTATTTTTTTTTGTTTTTTGTTTTTGAGACAGGGTCTCCCTTTTGTAGTTCAGGCTAGCTCTGAGCTCACTATGCAGCCCAGGCAAGCCTCAAACTCAGCAATCCTGCTGTCTCTGCCTCCCGAGTGCTGGGATTACAGGCGTGAGCCACCACACCTGGCCCTAGCACCTATTTTTAAAAAAACAAAAACAAAGTGAATGCTCAACATTTGTATAATGAAGAAAAAAAAAAGTTATATATATTTTTTGAGCGGGGATATTCACCATTAAAAAGAAAGAGACTGTGACTGTGGAGGATGTCCTGAGTAACCAAGGAGAAAGTACATGCAAACTTTTTAAAGTATAAACTTTGGGTTAAAGGCCCATCCAGGAAGACAATTCCTCCCTTCACTTTGAAATTGAAAAATACATGCTAAAATTTCTGAATAATGTTGCTATGTATACTAACTATTTCTGATATGCTAGCACTCAAAGAAAATGAAACAAACTAATATCAACCTTTTTTACCCCTGCAGTACCATGGATTGTACTTTGGACCTTGCACTTGCCAGGCAGGTACAGCACCACTGAGCTACAACTCTGGCCTGCTAATATCACTCTTTACAATGTAATACATGAACCATAAGGAAAAATTCACAAAAGATGCTCTGAAAAGTTTCCTTTCCCACTGTTTCCCAGTTTTCCTCTCTAGAGAAAAGAACTATGTATTATTAATGTCCTGTATATCTTTCCAGAGTCTAGGAAAATATACATATAGACACTAAACAGACACGATATAACAGCATATTTACTGTTCTATAATGGATTCTTTTAATAATACTTAGGGAAAATTTTCCACACTAACACATTATGGCTTCCTCTTTAACTGTTTGTACTTCATGAATGTAGCATGTTTTAGTTTTCTATTAGTTTAGATTGATATGTTGCTATGATTACTTCTATAAGTTACTGGGTTCACTTAAAAATTTTTTTCCCAGGGCTAGCCTAAACTACAAAGCGAGACCCTGTCTCACAAAAAAAAAAAAAAAAAAAAAATTTTCCCCTGGTACTGGGGATCAAATTCAGGACCTTGTGCTTGCAAAGCATAGTGCCACTGAGCTAAGTTCCCAGTCCTTAACATTGTCAATGGCTGTGCCAAACTACTTCAGGAGGTATTGGGTTTTGAACTTTGAGCCTTTACAGTGAGCTACATCCACATCCCATTTTTAGTTTTTATTTTGAAGTAGAATCTTATTAAGTTGCCCAGAGTAGGGTCAAACTTCTAATCCTCCTTTCTCAGTCTCCATGGAGTGCTGGGATTATAGGCCTGTGCAGTCGCATCTGGCTACCAAATTCCTCCTAACAAAAACATATCAATAGGTAAGACTTTATTTCTCTGGTATATCACAACTGGCAAAAATACACTATTTGAACTTCATTAACTTAATGTGTAACTTTAACTGTCATTCATCTCATGAGGAACATGTACAAAGTTTTCACCTAAGAGTAATCTGCATGTTTCACTTTGCCAACTTTTTGTATTTTTCATGTCCTTTGTCTATTTTTTTTTTTTTTTTTTTGCAGTACTGAGGATCGAACTCGGGCCTTTGTGCTTCCAAGGTAGGTGCAGTACCACTTGAGCTAAATCCCCAGTCTTCCTTTGTCTATTTTTTAAAAATTGATTTTATTGGTATATTTTATACACACATTATCATCACAATCAACGTGGACAGTTTGTATTAGTACCTGACAAAACTTAATTCTTATTTTTTCCCATTCCCTGGCTCCCCCAAGTCCTCTACCCCATATATACATAAGCTTTGTTTCCTTTTTTAATCATTAAAATTTTTCTTTCTCTTCTTTACTTACCCCTACCCCTCTTTTCCCTTTGAATATTTTACTATTTCATAATACTTATCATACATTTTAGAACTCATTTGCACCTTTAGTTCCTCATATCAAAGATACAGTATTTACATGTCTGTGTCCTATTTATTTCACTTATGAGTATGTCCTTAAGATGAATCCAAGTCTATTTTTTTTTATACTCATATAGACCCCACAGCTAGTGTCTCACTAAATTGTCCAGTCTGGGCTCAAATTTGCAACCTTCCTACTCAGTGTCTAGAGTGCTGGGATTACAACAATGCTCCACCACACAAATAATGCATCTTTTATATACCAAGTATGAAAGTTATATAGAAACAACTGTACTTTAATAATTCATCATTTTAAGGCTCATAACTTCAAGAAGAGTTACAGAGGGCTGAAGACTCAGTGGTTCTGGCACCTGCTTAAAAAGTGCAAGGTCATGAGTTCACTCTCTGGCAACCACATACAACGATACTGGGCATGGTGATTCACGCCCACCAGCAATCAGTACCATATACCATAATGCCAGGCGTCGTGGATCATGCCTGTAATCCCAGTACTCGGGAGGCAGAGGCAGGAGGATTGCTGAGTTCGAGGCTTGCCTGGGCTACATAGTGAGCTCAGGGCCAGCCTGAACTACAAAGCAAGACCCTATCTCAAAAATTAAAAAAAAGAAGAGTTGTGGAGCCCAAATCAGTTTAAAAAGAAGCTAAAACTTTCACCACTTACCCCAAGTAAATGAACGAAAAAAAGAACAGCAATAATAGAGATGAAATAATAAGCCAGGCATGGATGACCTAGGAAAGAAAACATTTTAATATAGTCAACATATTATTAACTTAGTTATTTCACAAAGTAATACTGGATTGATCTTTACTAAGGCAACAGGCCAAGTATGTTAATCTGATGTTTTAATATGCATGCCTTTAACGAGCCAAGAAATCCACACACATTTATCCAGTTATCTGTCAGTCATCTGTACTGTTTTCTTCTGCAACTTCTCTTTATGTTTGTCAGTGCTCTTTATGTTGTAAAAATATTAACCTTTCTCTGTAATACTGATTGTAAACAGTGTTCCTAATCAGACTGATTAGTTATGCTATGATTTCCTGCATTATTACCTGACTTCAAAGCATCTACTAATGATGATTAAAGAGCATCTTCCTTTCCCAGAACACCTGGTGTTCTGGGAGGGCAGAACCTTTTCATCTTGTAAAAGCTGCTAATAAGCTTCCTGGTATTAAGCAAAGGCTGTGAAAGATTAAGAGCCCTGCTTCCATATATGACAGGGAGCAATCTCCTTAAACCTTAATGCTCCAGGAAGAAATGTGACTTTAATAAGTTATAGTTCCATCCATAGCAAATGATGTCCCCAAATTAACTGTCTTCTCTGTTGCTACTTTTATAAGGATCATTTGGTCTGTTCCAGATTCTCATCTTTTTTGCAGGTATTGCATAATCAATTGCAGATATGAAAAGTCCTCAGGGTTAATTTCCAACAGGTTCTGGCAAGCTTCTGAATTTCTGACTCAAAACCTCCTTTACACTAGGAATCAAGATAAACAATTTCTTTCTATAGAGCTGCCTATGCTTGCTAAGACATGAGCATTAAAAACAAAAACACAAATGGACAAGTGTGGAACATGCCTATGAACACTTTAGATTGTGTAAAATTCAGTAGAACTAAAGGATGCAAGACAGGTTCTAGATGCAACAGAGTAAACATATTCCACCCTGTGTCTCCCATCAAATGTTAACTACAAAACCTGCACAGGAAGCACATTGGAGCTAGCTGAAGGCTACGAAGAGTAGAGGTAGGTGGGCTGGGGAATTAGAAGCGCCACCAAATTAGCAACAAATTTACCACTTTTTTCTCCATTCAGACCCACCTTCTTTCACCTGAACTCACAGCACCTGGGTGGGCACTAGTATGTAGTGGGATTGCAGAAGTCTAGTAGCTTAGAGAACAGAAATAGATCCCAAACACCTAGAAAGCTGTGAAACCCTTTTTGTTTTTTCTTCTCTTTTTTTCTGATCTCTCATGCCCAGCTCTTACACAATGGTGCATAAGAAGCAATTGGGACACAGAAGCCCACAATTTGGAGGGAGGAGAAACTTTCTAATTGGAGGAGCTGCAGTCCTCAGAGGTGCACAGACAGCCCTTGTTTTTTTTTTTTTTTTTTTTGTCTGTCTGTTTGTTTTGAGACAGGGTCTCATTTTGTACTTCAGGCTGCCCCTGAACTCACTATGTAGCCCAGGCAAGCCTCAAACTCAGCAACCCTCCTGCCTCTGCCTCCTGCGTGCTGGAATTACAGGCATGAGCCACCATGGTCGGCAATGTGGTAGGTGGTACCAAGGATTGAATTCGGGACCTTGCGCTTTCAAGGCAGACACTGGAAATACTGAGCTAAACCCCTTGCCCCGAGCCCTTATTTGTTTCTCTCTGGTCTCCCAACTGGCACTAGGGAAAGAGCCCAGCTTTCTGGCTAAAGGAGTGGGAGAAAGTTCAGAGAAGCAAGAAAGCACATATGAGGTCACTGAAAGGGAGAAACTTATAAGAGCAATCTTTCAAACCTGTACATGACTCCTCCAAGGTATGCATGTGTGGATTTGACCCTCACAAAAAAAAGAAAAAAAAATTCAGACTCTGACAACCAAATTATAGACAGAGGCTGGTGAACAGAAGCATACACTTGAGCCACATCCAAGAAGCACTGTGAAGGCTTCAAATCTGACACAGGACCATAGTCAATAGCAGGCTGAATGAACCTGGAAACTAAACCATTCAGATCAACTGGCCAACAAAACAAAAATGTCAATATTTTCCATGGGATTGAAACAGGAGGAGAACGCATAATACACATCATAATATTTTAAATGTCTTTCACATATTTTAAAAGATACAACCAAAGTTCGAGGCTTGCCTGGGCTACATAGTGAGCTCAGGGCCAGCCTGAACTACAAAGCGAGACCCTGTCTCAAAAAAAAAAAAGAAAAAGAAAAAAAAAAACATACAACCAAACAGTTGGCATACAAACAAACAGAAAATCTCAATTTGCATGAAAAGACTCAAAAACCAATGTTAAGATGACATCTTTTTTTTTTTTTTTCCCAATTGGAAGTACTGGAGTGTATTGTTCAGTGTCATCTACCAATTTGCAGTTTTTTTCTTTTTCTTTCATTTTTTTGAAGTCAGAATTCTAAGTTTGTAAAGCAACTGTTATAAAAATTCTCCAAAAAGTAAAAGTAAACATTTGAAATGAAAGGAAATATACAAAGTCAAGAGAATGGGAAGTAAAGAACAAAATGAAATTTTAGGGCTAAAAGATACAGTAACTTAAAAAGGTGATTGGACAAGCTCAGTAGCAGAATGCAGAGGGCGAAGGAAATCAGTGAACCTGAAGTTAGATCAATAGAAATTACTCAAATGGAATAATGCCAAGAAATAAGACTGGTAAGTGAATGAACAGAGTGCCTCAGAGACCTGTGGAATAATGGCTCAGCTTAAATATCCCTAATTTGAAATGCCTGGGACCAGAACTGTTTCATATTTCAGAGATGTTTTGGATTTTGGAATATCCAATATTTGAAATGCTCTGATTTTGGCAGTCAAAGTCCCCACAAATGGAGGCCAGAGATGCAACTCAGTGGCAGACTGTGTGCTCAGCATACCCAAGACCTTAGGTTCAACCCCCAGTATCACCCTTCCCCAGAAGTTTCAAGTATGGAATTCAAAACACCCTGAGCTAGCGGCAGGAATTTAGCTCAGTAGTTCCAGTGTCTGCCGGGCAAGCATATGGTCCCAAGTTCAATACCGGTACCACAAAATACACAACAAAACAAAACAAAACTTTGAGCTGAGGACAGACACATGTCCTTCACATTTATTACAGAACTGGCTCCAAAACTTCTCCAGAGCATGATTTGGGTCTTATACGTAGAGTCCATCAGGTGGATGGAGATGGACATTAAGTTTTGTAAAGAGGCAGCTAGTCACTCTGTTCTCTGCACCTGGTTATTGTGGAGAGTTGGACAATGCAGGTGCCATGAAGCGGGAGGATGAAACATTAATGGGCCCCTTTAAGATTTTAAAGCCTGGGCCAGAGATTTAGCTCAGTGGTTCTGGCGCCTGCCTTGCATGTGCAAGGTCCTGAGTTTGATCCCCATAACCACATACAATGCTGGGCATGGTGACTCACGCCCACCAGCAATCAATACCACACACCACAGTGCCGGGCATGGTGGCTCACACCTGTAATCCCAGCACTCAGGAGGCAGAGGCAGGAG